>JAULBW010001439.1:0-27720 GCA_032358265.1 Vaucheria bursata | reverse complement strand
GCACATCCTTTTGTATCTACATCTAGTTCATGCTGATTTCTAAACATTGAGTTTATATGATGTGTTTACGGAATTGTAGCCATTTATCACATCTTTCTTACTTTTAATAAAAATTAAATTCATTTCACCACAACTTGTACATTTCTTAGAACCAGTGCTGTGTCCAATAACTTGGCACAGCTTACAAAAAGTCTGTATTTCTTCAACAAAGTTATATAAACAAGCTCTGACATATTCCTTTCTATTTTCAGAAGAAGAAGGTGGGAGTATTGATAGAGGGTTCAATAGATCTGCTGAATTATAAGCAGCTCATGTCTTCAGTTTTTTCAATTTGGTATTAGAAATGTAACACACAACAGAAACACAAGAAATTTGTGACAGAATGCATATATTGTTGTATGATAAATTGTGTTGATAGAAGTGAGATAACTTCATCAACATAACTAAATATCATAAACTGAAACTTGTTCTCATATCCAAAACTGAAACTTGTTCTTCTATCCAAAACTGAAACTTGTTCTTCTATCCAAAACTGAAACATCAATATAAATTCAAGATAAACGTACTTCAGCTACAGAATAGAATTAACTCCTTTAGGGGTTAATTCCTGACACTTGGTAAGTCTGAGCAACAAGACTTTATATTAATGTGCACTTATTACCACTAATATTCAGATCTGTTAGTACTCTCTATTTAGCACCTGACAGCAAATAGATTCAGTTTAAGAGTGAAATATTGCTGTGTAACACTATTAAGCATCTTCTACACTTTTGAACTTTCTAGTTTTGTTAGGATCTAAATAAATATTATTGCATGCTTTGATTAAATATGTATTTATATCAGTATTTGTAGTTATTATTAATATTCTTAGTTTGTATTTATATATTTCTAACATAGGTGTTGGCCTGTTTGTGTCAGATTTAAAGGAGTTTGTACACAGATTTTAGGTGCATATTGTATTTTCACTCACTGCTAGAAACAACTTAATCTCCATTTGATTTCTTGCTTTTGTTTCTTTTATCCCTAGTTCTCTTTTTGTCACTATTTCTTCTATTTCTTGCGCCATTCTACTCTTATCATTTCACATTGTACAATTCCTTACTTTGTTCTTTCTTCTACATCATTTTCTGCCAGAATCATTAAACTGTAGCAATTGTTGAGCTCTTTAACATTATGCAAGTTACACTACACTCATAACAGGAGCAATTGAAGTTTTCAAGCAATCAGTTTTTTACTCTGTTATCTACATTGGAAATCCAAAAGGAATCTAAGGCTGTACATCAAGAATTTTTTACAGGCAATCAAAAGGAGTCCTTTTCTTTATTTAGAAGTTAAAAAATTTTTTCCATGCATAGCCTAATCAATTTTATTGAGATTCCATGTGCATTAGTTTTACTGTTCCTTCTCTTTGAGACTTGGAATTTAATTGAATCTTGGCCTTCAATGAGAGAGAACACTTGATGTTTCCACCCTTTGGTCAGTTGGAGTTTTTTTTTGCAATTACATTTGGCAATACAGATTGGCATCATCAGGTATAGTGTAAGCTACTATTTTTATGCCAGCATCATTGTTCTGCACCCACCTTAGTTTCTGATTTTGAAAGTTTTTCAATAAAAACTTAATGTTCAAAACAATTATTAGTTTTAATTTTTTATCAAGCATAAAAAATGAGAAATAAGTTTGTAAGAGCAATTGACCTAACTCTATTGTAGGATGTTGTACCATTGCAACCTGTATTGAAAGTTGTCTTTTTGAATAATGCTAACAAAGGAAAATTAGAATATATCTGTTGATCTGCCATTTTCTAGCCTGATTTCCAGAAATTTAAAAAGAATTGAATGTTGCTTCTTGTCCTTTTGTTTTGAAGATTAAATCCCAGTAAAATAATTCCCCAAGTTGTGGTGTAATGGTAAGTGGTTCAATTTATCTCCATGATTTATTAACACCTGAATAAAGACTTAGAATATTGAAAATCAACTTTATCTGTATTGTAGGTCCTACAATTGTAGGATAGATTGAAGCCCAATAAAGCCTCAACATCTAAAAAATATGAATACTTAATGGTGGGGGGGGAGAGAGCTGTCAAGTGAAAAATCTAGTCTCAAAAGTCCAAATTTGAATAACTTAATTAGTGCTACCTTGGAGAGTAAAAATTTTGTCATTTATATATATCTTTGAAATTATTTGTTCTGGACAGTTTGTAGATTGAAATACTAGTTCTTATAGATTCTGGCTCAGAATATAACTCTGTAAATAAAGTATCAGCTAGAACACTGAAGCTAAAAGAGCACTGTTTAATGTGACCATTTGTTTTGGAGGTTAGTGATGGTAGTAAACTTTCATGAAGTAACTCAAGTTTGCATTTAAATTGTGGACTAAAATTAAGCAATATGATATTTACACTTGTGCTTTATCCTGTTAGGACTTCTTATTTGTCTATAGTTCATAGTTTAGATTGGTTAAGAAATGTTGATACTACATTTGAGTAAAAACTTATTAAATTATCTTTTCTGAGCAAAACATTGATTTGAAGCAGTCATTCAAGTTGATTGGTAATACTATTTTTTAGAATAGTAAATCTAATCAGATGAACAGTAAAAATATTCTTATACCTGTTGATAATCCTGCTGAAGAGCAAGATAAAATTATTCCTCCTATCCAAGAAGAAATGAATAGAACATGAATTATTTCATTGAATGAATACCATGAATATAGAACAGATTCTAAAGAATTTGATATCCTTCCAAAACATTGGAAGTATGAAATTTCCATAGAACTAATGAAGGACTGTAAAATTCCTTGGGATCCTATATACCCTCTTTCTGAACCTAAATTGGATACTTTAAGAAAATATTTTAAATGAATTACTGGCTACATATTATGTAAGGCATTTAGTTTCTTCTGCTGAAGCTCCATTATTCATCATTAACCAGGAAAATAAGGAATTTTATCATATGATTGATAATATAACATTCGATAGTATGACCATCAAGAATCATTATATGCTTCTTTTTGACTCATGAAATGTTGAATTAGTCCTCAAAAGAGAACGTTTTCACCAAGATTTATCTTCATGATACTTAGTTTACTTTAAATTCTCAAAACAGATGCATGGAAGACAGTTTTCCATTACCATTTTAATAATTTTGAGTACCAACTCATGCTTTTTGACCTCACTAATGCCTGCGCAGTACTTTAACACTTTATGAACAATATTCTTCATGAACTTCTAAGCATTTTCTGCATGCTTTGTCTTAATGATGTTTTGACCAATTCTAAAAATATTAAGCATTATGTCATTTGCATTGGTAAAATTGTGTAATCTCTAAAAGAAAAACTGTAGGATGCAAAACTAGACAAATGTAAATTATTTGCAATAAAATTCTATCTTTTCGGTTACACTTAATCTGATGCTAGAATGGTAATAGATAAATAAATGTAAAGTATTTTGTCATAACCAACTACAACTGCTCTTAAAGAATTGTAATTATTTCTGAGTTTTGCAAATTTTCACTAAAGTGATCATTCCAAACTAAACACAACTAGTGTTAGGAATTAACTGATTAATAGTTAATCCTTTTTTATGTTAGCTGCATTATTACTTCTCTTGAAGATTCTTAATTTGAGAATTCTCATTGCTGACATCATGTTCTTATTTTAGCCAATGATAAAATGCCACAGCACAATTGCTACTGGTCCATCAGATAGTTGAATATTTATCTAGCACTGCTAGAATTTACTTCTTGCAACACAGTAATATATACCGTATAATATACTCCTAAATGTCTGTTTGTATTACAGTTTGCTAGAAGTAACGTTGCTGGTAGTTCAGCACTTTTCAGCTTTTGTATTCTGTTCAACTCCATTCTGTTCCATTGGGTTCTGTTCCATTCTGTCCTGTTTTGTTCTGTCCTGCTCCATTCAGCTCTGTCTTGTTCTGTTCTGAAATTTTAGCACCTTTATTTGCTTGGTTTTGTTTTCTTCAGTGCTTCCTTGCCAAGACTTTGTCCTATCAAGCACTTTTTTCCCTTTCTCAGTATCTTTGGATTTTGTATCTGATAAGGTACCTTCAAACTTTTCACTCTATTATAATATCTAGTTTTAATTAAGAACTAAATAGTCTAAACAAAGTTTTGCTGCACCTGTGTAAAAGAATCAACAAAAGTTGATCTTTACCTCACCAGGCTTATGAACAGGTCATCTCTATACCAAACAGTATTGCCCTTGTGGGATGCTAAGAGATGGTAAGTTAACTACCCTGATCATAAAGGCTTCCTAGAAGGTTTCATGGTGTATCAAGTTGGGAGTAGGATCCCCCCCTTTGTTCTAAGTATAATTATTTAGAATTGATTTTAATAAGATATAAATAGTATTATAAAGTGTTTTTGAGTTAACCATTGTCTGAGTTTTGAGATTTGAGTGGTTGTCAAGAAATTTACACCCGAGCAGTTGCAGGAGCTATTGAGCAAATTTCAAGAAGCTAATAATATGATCATTGAGCTCCACCAATAAAATGATGAGGTCAATCAAGCATTGTGAGTTGCTCAACAGATCTGCACTATCTAGCAAGTCAACTGTAGCAAGAATCCTCACTGACAAGAACCGAAGGTCAATATTTCAACTCTGTTCTTTGAGGATAAACAACAGACTGAAACTTTCCTAACCCAATTCTCAATACATTTCAATCTTCAAGAGCCCTGGTTTCCAGATGATCATTCCAAGACCTTGTTTGCAATAAGCTACACAAAAGGAATGGCTTTAAACTGGGCCCTTCCCTATTTGAACTTGAATCACGGCATGTTATATGATTACAATCTATTTATTGAGAACTTCAAGATCACCTTTGGCAATGTAAATTGACCATAACAGGCAGCTAGGGAACTGCTAGAGTTGAAGCAGGATCATCACTCCGTGACATCCTACATTGCAAATTTCCAACTTCTAAGCTTTGAACTCAATAGGTCTGATTCTGATCTACTCTTAGATGCGTTTAATAAAGGGTTAAGTAAGGAGATCAAGCAAGCCTTGTGCAACTATGACCATCCTACATCACTGTATAAGTTCTATAAACTGGAATCTTGCATTGACAATAGACACTCTGAGTATCATCAAGAATTTTTCAACACTCCTTAGCCGTTTGTTCTTCCTACTACCATAGTTAACGATGGAGTTGAGGACGTTGTTATTGGCAGTATGCAACATCAAGAACCTCTGAGTGCTACAAAATGTCAAAGACATATGGAGAATAATATTTGTTTATATTTTGGCAATTTACGGCATCTTATAGCAACTTGTCCCAGATGTGCTGGTCAGAAGCAACAACCCAAGAACCGTCCCAACAAACACGTATTTGGGACTACACTACTGTCCAACTTCAGCCATCTTTGCTTCCAAGTAGACAGATGTGTCATGGGTTAATCTGTTTTAACCAAAGCATTTGTAGATTCTAGTGCAGATAAGTCCTTAATGGATGAAACCCTACTTCAGTCCTTGAATGTACCATTTAAGTCTTTAGAAAACTTATTTTGTTTGAGACAATTAAGGCAAAGCCATTGATATCTAAATGTCAAGACTAATGAATTGTATCAAGTGTAAGCCATAAAACCAGAGCAGTATAAACACAGAGATGCTACACATTCAATACTTTTCATTAATCTATGTTCATGTGTTGACGAGAGTAAATCTTGTCAACATTTTCAACCTATGCTTGCACATATATACCAAACTAGATTGATATAACTACAAATTCCTGAAAGAATTGTAGATGAATAAACATAATACACAGCAAAAACATATTAAATCCTGACACTAAAATCATTTGTCACTTTGTGGTTTTGGAGCTCAAGGTTGAAGATGCCATCTTTTCTCATAAATTCTATGTTTTGGATTCTTTAGCAGCACTTGTTCTACTTGAAATCAATTGGTTGAAAAAATTTAATCCAATAATCAACTGGTCTACCATGTCTATCATATTGAATCAATCCTCTGATGAGCTATGGATTATCAATAAAAATGATATGAGTTATGAACCTTTAGAGGATATGTATTTAAAAGATATCATGGGCCTCAATATATTTGTCAACAACATTCAGTCTATTCTACCCAAGTTACCTATTTTGTACCATCCTCAGTCTAATGGATAAATGGAAAGAGTAAATTAGATCTTAGAGCAATATATTTGAACTTGCTCAAATTTTGAACTAACCAACTGGCTATCAAATCTTCCAATGACAGAGTTTTGTTGCAATATGCATTACCATACATCAATTGATATGAGTCCTTTCAAGGCAACGTACGGATTTGATCTGCCTGTTGATTGGTTGACAGAAATTGTTCCAGAGTCACTTCCAACTCTTCAGATATCTGGCAGATTTGGGCAATTCAATATTGTCTCTTTGTTGCGAACTTGAAAGGCACAGCTATTGGCAAAAAATTTTGCTGATGATAAGTGTCATATAAAGTTTGAGGAGAGAAATGGTTTTTCTTGACCAGCATTTTATTAAGACACAAAGGCCATCTATCAAGTTAGACTGGAAGAAATTAGGTCCATTCAACATTCTAAAGAAGATTAATCTGGTTTCATATTGCTTACAGCTGCCACATTCAATAAGCATATTACATAATGTTCCATATTTCACTCTTGCATCCAGTTAAAGATATGTATTTGAGACCAATTCAAGCCCAGCCACCACCTGTCATTCTCGATTGAACTGATAACTATTACAAAGTTGAAGATATTCTGGACGGTAAGCATGAAAATGGTAAATAGAGATTTTTAGTATCATGGAAAGGATATTCAGCCAAAGATAATATCTTGGAGCCTGAAATAACCATTTTGAACTGCAATCATCTAATTCATGATTTTAAAAGCCGTTATATATCTGGATTGGAGTCCGCAGCTAGGGGAATATCTGTCAGGAATTAACACCTAAGGGAGTTAATTCTATTCTGTAACTACTGTATGTTTCTTCTGAATTTTTATTGTTTTAGTTTTGACTATGAGAACAAGTTTCAGTTTTGGTTATGAGAACAAGTTAAGTTTTGACATTGAGAACAAGTTTCAGTTATAGATACTTTGTTGTGTTGATGAAGTTATCTTACTTCTATCAACACAATTTAGGATGTAATAATATACGCGTTCTGTCACAGGTTTCCTGTGTTTTTGTTGCATATTACATTCCTAACAGACAGGTATATTAAATGAAGTAAAAGCAGGTAAAGGCAAAAAAATATTGAAGGCAGATTTAAAAACTAGCTTGGACAAATGCAATAGAAAAGTATGAAACTTTAGCCACTGCAAGGGTATTAGCCATGTTTTAATATTGTCTTGTAAAAGCACAGTTCTACTGAACAGAAAAAGTTGAAGTAATTATGAAAGAAAAAAGCAAGTATTGAAGTAAGGGAATGAAAATAAATGGACACTTTCAACATCTTATAATTATCTACCAAGTTCTCCAGGGAAAGATGTAGATATAGAATAGGCTAAATATTATTACATTTTAAAGTGACTTGCATATGTTATAGAGCATTAAAGTTTTCTGTTTGGAAGAAAATGGAATTGATCTGATTAACCAGAATTTGAGTTTTTAGTTTGATATTGAAATAGTACATGATGATTTTATTATCAAACACATCATAAATCAGAATTTCAGACAAGAGGTGAACCAAAAGCTACAAAAAAATTTAGATATTAGACCCTATGTGAAGAGTGCTAGAAAAGATTATATGCAGGATAAATATATAAGAGGTTGATGTGAATGTATACTGTGGACTTCTATATGCATGCAGTGAAAACCAAAAAGTTTTCATTGTGCTTCAAACTGTGAAGTAAATGATCAATTTTAGACAATAGAAACAAATATTCTGTTTTGAGCAATGTCTTTGTCTATACCTTAGTAAGTAATCAGCACCAAAAACATGTTGTGGAATTACTATGTCACTGAAAATACATTCACTAATATTGCAGCAGTTGACATTACAATGTTTACTATATCAGTGATTAATACAATTTTAGTTGTAAAGCAAAGAAAACAGAAACAATGACATATATTTTTTTACATGCAATCTAAGTGCAGTACGTTTAAAATTGTTAGAAAATGAGAGACAGTTGAGTAAAATTGTGCAAAAAGTTGCTTTTTTTCTTTTTTCAAAAATATGTTGATAAGCTTTCACCTTAAATAATTATTTACTTAACTAGAGACTACCAAATTTAGTTCATTACTTATTTAAGCAATATCTTGAATGATAATTTTTTGGCTTACAAAATAGCATTTGAAAAGTTAAATCAAACAAAACCTATCCATATGGATATTTTTTTAGTAATAGAATGAAAATAATACTTCTCAGCTGTGAGAAAATGAGGCTTCAGCATTTTTAGTCCCATTTTTTTTTAAGTTCACTGTAATTGTCAGGATTTCTACACTTACTATTACATTTCCTGTTCAATATTTGATCCATTATCACTTGTTTATTCATCATTTTATCTTTACAACCAGATTGACATTTCAGACAATTTAGTTTAAATAACGTGTATTGGAATTTTATTGTTGCTTCCTTGATATTTCCTGAGGAAATTAGTTTGTATTTCCATTTTGAGTGAGCTAATTTACAGTTTCATTTTAGCCCAATATGGTTTTCCACTTTTGGCCAAACTTAAGTTTGCAGTGTACTCTCCCATTTGCTGCTGAATTTTATTCATCTTTGTGGATACCTTGATTTAAAGGTAATGTGCTTTCTGGCATGTTTGTGTAAGGTTGTATAATTCTTCAACTTCACCTGTAAATATACTGATCTGTTAATTCTTTTCTCTTTTTCTGGCCAGTTTTGCAATCATCTTCTTTCATTATCCTTTTGCTGCAATCATAGTATTATAGTGATTGTTTCTTTCATACCATTTCTAACAGCAATCCCACATTAATTTTACCAAGGTATTTTCATTGACCCAAAATACCATGCTTCTTTTTGCTATATATCAATAGTTATCTTAAATATCTAGATACAAAATAACATGTAAATTTGTATATTACATAAGGTAAGTTCCTGAAATTTAATTGCACAACAACTTATATAATAACCTAATAACTTGTTATCATAAAGCTGTAAGGAACAAAATTGATAGCATAACATACAGCAGTTATTTTCTTTGGAAACATTTTATGTCCAAACTTTATTGGAGATCTTGTAGCGATTTTTTACTAATTTTTAATTTAATGGTGACTTAAATTAGATACTAAATTACCTCATTTTGATGGCTTAGAAATATTCAAATCATGTCTATTTCAGCTTATATGACATCATTACCACTATATTTACTTTTCAGAATTGTATCCGAGTCCATATTTCATTTTGAAAAGTATTCTGAAATGTATAAGAAGGAAATGAAATTGTATATAAAATTATTCAAAAATAATTTTAATCTCGATTTGAATCAAAGATTCATTAAGAAAATATGGACGGATTTGAATCTTAATTCAGTAAAAAGGATCATGACTAAAATCTGAGTGTGTCCATTTGAATCGATCCAGAGTCCTGAGTTCTCCACTGGTATCTGGTATTGAATCAATAAATTTAAAGAGATTCCATAATTTTTCCACAAAATGGACTCTTGTTGATGATTGGTGCAGTTTAGCTGAATCTTGTGCAGATATAATGTTCTTCAATATGAATTTTCATTTCTATTGGTTCATGTAAATTACACCGACCAATAGCTGGGTCGCTTGTCGTACCAATTTTGAAAGTATTTAGCAGTGATTTTGAATTTAATCAAATAGTAGTGATATTTTATTTACTTTGACTGTAACACATTTAGTAGACTCAATGTAATCATATCTCTGCCTAACCTAATCCTATCGTTGAGAAATTTAGGTATGCAATATCACTGTGAACCACTTGAGCTTCATGCACGTTTCATTAGTACCATGCCGTCCGATAAAAATTGTGAAAATTTCCATGTATTAGGATCAGAAAATAATGGAATTCCACCAGTTTCCCTACAAATGACAGAGAATGCGACTATAGATTCGTTGCAAGTACAGAGCTTTGGAGGGCTATGTAACCTGTCGTCGTATAGTATTTACCCAGGAAAGAAGAGAGATGGCGAGCCTACATTAACGAATTCAGTGCGGTGTCGCTTTGATTCTTTATCCCCATGGTCTATACGCTCTACTCTGACTCCAAATCAGCTCTGTATTTATTAACCTGATGGATCTCAATACGACCTATCGCTACCATTTGACGCCTCTCTTATCGTTCCAATGAAATCCGGTCTACTCTTTCAACCCCTAGTAGATATGGATATCAGCGAAAATTCAGAACCACTTAATTTTCCTACCCTTTCACTCTTGCTCATCCATCAGAAGAGGTGAAGCCAGTGGAATAGCTGAGTATCGACGGCAGTGCACACCCATTCGATGAATCAGAGATATTGATCTTCGCTAGCCAAGGGTACGGACCATCTCTATCATGCCCAGTTCCTTTACTTGTTACTTATAACATAAAAAGATTCAGAAATTCTTTATGGTTGATGAAACCACAAATTTCAAGTTATGATGCATCAAATAGTAACACTTTGTTTGATACACCACAGCAAAAAAATGCCTCATTTGGTCAAACTAGTGCAAAATCCACCCCTAATATTACAAATAGAGGCTCAAGTATATTTAAAAAAGTAAAAAAATCTGATCCCAAAACTCCTTCTAATCTATTATCCAGCGCATATATGCCTGATTATGAAAAGACTTCTACTAAGTTTTTTGGTTTATATTTGGAAAATAATGCTAGCCAAGCTAGTGTTGATACTTATTCGTATGAAAATCTTCGTACTCTCCAGCCAGATTTTGCGGTTTCCCGACTGTGGACGTCCAGTATATTTACGAAAAATAGATCTAGGAATTTCGGTGGACTGGAAAAGAGTACAGCATTCTGCTTGGATTTTTGCGATAATTCCACTGAATCTGAAACCAAAGTGCATGCCTCTTTGGTGTGCATCTTAGATTCTACAACTTCAGCATTGCACATCATTCGTGTTGAAGATGTAATAGCTAATGATAAATTTCGCATTTCAAATGTAATTTCAGCTGTTTCCTTTCATGGATCGAATCCTGAAAAGTCGAACATTTCGTTACCGAAAGAAATGCTAGTTTTAGATGCATCACAAGACATATCCTTATATAGAGGCAATTAAAAAAATATGCCGAATTTCAACTGGAAAATTGTCATATATTCGGACAAAATTAAGCAATCCAGTTGGAAATTCTATTACATATTTGACTAAGTGTAAAAAATCTTTGCGTACGTCTGTAAATTTGAACATTGTGAGTATCCGTGTAAAATCAATTTTGAACTGTTTAGATAGCATGAATGCCTCATGTTCAGTTTTGTTAACTTCTTTACAAGTCGATATAACGCAATATGCAGATTTGAAGAACTTTAAAAAAAATTGCCATGACCGGGAATGGAACTCATTCCTTGCAATTATAAAACAGCTGCTACATGATACCAGCAAAAATTCAAAGAAATTTTCAAAAAGAACCGTGACTAATTCATTACAAGGAGAAGAAAGAGAACAACATTTAAGAAAAAATAATCTGCTGCAATATCGTAAAATGCATTCACAGGTAGACCCACTTTTATCGAACTGTTTGGACATTCTGGATAAACCTGAGCTGTCTTTGTTGAAGTACCAAGATTCAAATTTTTTAACAGAGCAGGATATCTTCAAGTTAGTCACTGACTCAGAATTATTTTTTGAAAATCGAGTTCTTTTGCTGCAAAGTATACATATGACATGTCAAGACTTTTTGACTCTGAATCTTTCCGAATCACTTGTACATAGCATGTCAAATTTGGCGATTGAAATTACGAAAAATATAATAAAATCACCAAAAAATCCTTCAGACTCACCGTTGGTACAGGCATTTTTGAGTCATACAAATCGCTGCTGCGCATCTAACCATCTTGAAGTTGAAGTTGAAAAAGATTTCATGATGGACGAATCCGAAACTATTCCATGTATATACAATATGGCATATAACTATATGGCTGGATACAAACAAAATTTTAAATAGGGTTGGATGTATGATAAATTTAACAGCCTGAAAGTAGTGGGATATAGAAAAGCGTCCAAGTTAAATCGATTTTACTCAATTATAGCTGCTGTATTGAATTGGAAATATGCATGTGTAAAAGTTGTTCTTGAAATGGTAGAAGAAAATTTCATGTCTACAGATCTAGAACAGGTAATGATTCGATTATTTCACCTGTGATTTATGGCTATACATTGACCAGTGCGTTTGATTTTTGTCAGTAACTTCATGTTATTCAACCTTTTTAACCCATTTAATGTATCATGTATAAAAGACATGGTGGATTTTCACTTTAGTCTATGTATACATGTATGCATATCTTAAATGTAGCAGTATGACTAACGATAGTTACATTTTAAGCAGTTGCATTGAAAATTATTAGATATTTAACAAAAAGTATTAATAAAAGAAGGGTTATAAATCATTACTATCTATGCTTAATTGTTTTTATTTGTAGATCCGATATTGAATATTGTCAATAATAATAAATTTGGATTGTAGCCTGTTGTTACTAGTGATAGTCACTGTAATTAGGGTTCTTAACCATCTATTTGGGCCATCAAAATTTCTTACTTTCAATATTAACCGTCACTTTTGACTGCCAATATCATATTACCATTTAGTGGTTTATTGATATGGTCTCAACAAGTGAATCTCTTTTTCTGAAGAAAGAAGATATAAATATTTTTTGGATAATTTTTATGTCTACTTTTTCTGGAAAATTTCGAAGTGTTAATACGTTCAATATTAGACCGTGAACAGTATGCTATTTGTTTCATAGTAGATCCTTTATTACCTGCAATATCTACCTTGCTGCGCTGCCTGCAATTTTTACTCTCTTTGAGTATTGAAACTTTTAACGTGTTGAAAAGCAATAATTTACTCTTGTAAACTTGAAGCTCTAGTAGCTGAGAAAGATTTTTTCAGTTGTTTTGCAATGAAATTGAAGTTTTGGAAGGCTTTACACAGCACACATATATGAATTGATTATTTATATATCTCCTATTTTTTCTATATATTATGAGGAATAGCTCTCAGGTTAGAATTATATGCTTAGACGAAAAAAGAGTTTTTAGAAGAATCATGTGGATAGAATTGTGAAGAAAGTAATATTTCTTTGTGTAGCTTCCTATTGGTCTATAATTATAGCTGCTAAATGCCGTGCATACATGCAACTTAAACCCCCCTCTAGGATGGCCCCAGGCTGCATATGATTTATTAAAAAGGTAGAATATTTATATTATATTTTATTACTTTTACCTCATAATGGAATAACATATATATTGTTGACAGAAAACTGTTAGCAAGATTTAACATGGCTGGAATTTCGACGGGTATAGGATTGAATCAATCATGTGAATCCAAAGGATATAAATCACGGGTAGATCTTTTATCAGTCAAAATTTACCAACACTTAATCTTGTAAAGAACAATTCATTCCACAGAATTTCTATCAATTTCGAAAATCGCACATTTCCTCACTTGCAAAATATTCTATTCATATTATCTTTATAGCTCGAAATGTGATAAATTTAAAAAATTTAAGCATTTTGTAATGCATGCATTTTTTTATTTTGTTTGGTACTACACAGTATGTCAAAAATATGAACTAAATTTAAAATTATTGAACAGAATAATTTTATAATTTGTGCTGCACGAATATCCATCAATCTATAGCATTTGATGTAGCTATGCTTATCTGTATTTTGATTGGATGGATTGTGTCTAATAAAATAGAGCTATTCAACGCATTGACTTCATTTTTGATGCAAAAATTAATCTGTGACAATTCTTTCTTGTTATAGTTTCAAATGTGTTAATTTCGAATTCGTCATGATAAGATGAAAATTTGTTGTGAAATCAGTCATTTTGAATGTTACTGACAATTATGGACTTCCGAAATGCAAAATTTATTTGATTTTTAATTAATGTAGTCACTTGTAGTAAAATCGATGTAGAACAAATAGAGCCATTTAGAACACTCTTGAATTCAAGGAATTTAAAAAAAATGATTTCTCGATTATAGCATTAATTTATATTTTTTGTATAATGTTGGAATTTTCATGCAGGAAAGACATTGGCATGATGAGTCCACTAAGAGATAATATCGAAGTGGGCGAGTCTGAGATCATACCTCCTCAAAGGCAGTAATTAAATCCAAGCGCAAAAATGATGTTGATATAGATGGCCACGGACTTGCTGAAGTTGAAGCTGGATCTATTTTGCGCTTTCCTATAGATTATAGGTCAGCTATAGTTTTGGCATTCAATGCGATTTGAAAGCTCCTTTGTACATGTCAACCTGTATTTTTCTTAAAAGGCAAGAGTGGTTTGCCGTACGTTGCATTCCAACCACACACATTATTTATGCGCAGATCACCCACCAGAAATTTCAGATCTTGAGTAGGTCAACAAACAACAATAAAGCTTATACTTGATATCAACAAGAAAATTAGCTTCATGCTCTGGCTGAGGTATGCTTTCGTTAGGGGGCATACTCCCTTCACTATTACAGGTAACTTAGATCTGGTTATTGGATATTTATATTCAAAAATTTATTTTGCTTACTCACTGATTTTTCACGTTTATTATACTACATTTAAATGCTCTTTCTACTCAATAGCGAGGTTTTTTTGTCATCGTTTATTTTTTTAAGGATGTAAGGCTTATATACAAGTAATTGGTACTTTATTAATTTTATATTCATTTGTATTAGTATATATCAACTTTGGTATCAACACAGTGAA
The DNA here is from genome assembly GCA_032358265.1 of Vaucheria bursata. NCBI lineage: Eukaryota > Xanthophyceae > Vaucheriales > Vaucheriaceae > Vaucheria > Vaucheria bursata. The sequence goes on along the minus strand of JAULBW010001439.1, from coordinate 12,891 downwards.
CGCATATCTTAATTAGTATATGTTGTAGGACCCTCTGGCTATACCTATACCTGCCCTTAGCTTAATCAGTAAAGTCTTCCCTGGTGGCGTTACAATGAGCATAGATTTAAACATGGCTGAGACTCAAAAAATGTGGCTCGACTGGCCCAAATTTCAAAATGGCATAGCTTCTGAGTTAAGGTAGCAAGTCCTTATTATTATTTTAGAACAAAATTTTGTTCTTGAAATTGTAACATATTCATTTTTTCATACAAGTGCCCAGACCAAAACCAGGAAACAATTATAAAGTTTTTGGATGGAAAATCAATAAAAGCCGAGCTTCAAGTTGAAATTTCCATAGCGATGAACAATATATAAATGCTGGATAGTGTTCAGAGAAGGAACCTTAAGAATTTTCTAAATTTTTTCACAATAGAATAAATGTTAATTGATGTTCAATTTGAAATATCTAGAAAATAATTTTAATGATTGCTTACTATATCTTGCATTTTCTTATCGATGTAATTTGAGGTTTTAAGATCTAGATCAATTTTTTAAACCAATTTATATGGCCAGAAATTCTTGCTTATTGCAGTAATTACTTGTACTACCAATATATAGGTGTTATATTCTATTGCAGGAAATGGTATAGCCAATAGTTTAATTATACATGCAATCTAAGTAGGATTTGGTTGTATTGCTAGGAGGCTTAAATTTTCATCTATATTTTTTTTAATTCCAGTAAACTTTGAATGTAACAAATTTGCTAAAAGCAAATTTCACTTATAGTGAATAGACTGATAAGTCATATTTTGCCATATAAAGCTTTCGGTTTTTGGATACAACAAATTTGGGATGAATTAAATCAATTTGATAGTTTTGAAAAATTGTTAATATCCAACATTTAAAGTATTTTGAAATCTGGTTTTGCAACAGAGAGTAGCATTTTGTATTTTCAATCTATTTATTGATATTCTTTTTGATTTTTTTCATTTCTAGAATAACTCCATCAGGTGGAAGTGTCCCAGTAATGACTCGAGCTTGGGTTTTGTATAAATGTAAAGGAGGTACTCCCTCTAAAGCTCACAATGGTCTTTTATTAGGGCTAGGATTGCAGGGTCATTTAGGAGCCCTAACAGTGCATGATATTGGAAGGTTAATTTATCTCTATGTACTAATACAGACTAGTATAATGCAAAATCTAGTGAACTAGCTATCAGGAGGAGCTTCAAGAGCATTAATTTTAAAGACTAGTGTAGTACAAAATCTATAAACTAGCAATTAGAACAAGCTTCTAGAATAGTATTATTGCTTAAGTGCTTCAATCTTTTATATAGTATCACTCAGTCTTTTCTTATCTTCTCTCTCTGTATCTCTGGGCTCTATCAACAACCTGTCTTCAACAATAATTTTACTACGGCAGGCACATATTTGAGTAGCCTAACCAGACATTAATGTAGAATGCATGAACTTTATTGATCATAAAGCGATTCACATAGTGTCTACATGTTCTTCTCATAAGCTTGGTTAGCCTACCTCAAAATGTACATGCCGAGGCACGTTTCTTAATGCTATGCAGAGAGAAATAGAACAGAGATAGAAACATTTTGCTTGAACTTGAAATATTTTTGGCGAGAAATATAGAATTTTATATATATTTAGCATTTATTGCTGGATTTTACGATATAGATAGTCTTTTTTTAGTTACTTTTTTACATACGTAGCATATCTAACTAATTAATTTTTCTTGGTTTTACGGTAGATTGTCTGACTTTAACCGAAACTATACAGCATTTTTTCATATTTTTATTAATAGGTACTTGAAACAAATTCGAGATGGGTCCCAGGGCAAATTTACTACAGTCGGGTGTTTATTAGGCTTAGCTGCTGATCATGGGGGGTCTGGAAGCCGTGTGGTTCATAGAGCTCTCAGGTACAAAAAAATAATATTTTTATGAGATTTTTTTATATTTGCCCTAAATGAACTCCTATTTGAAACTTTATAAAAATTACTTTATTGGTATGTATGCATGTATGGCTTCAAGAAGATGCACTTTGTGAACAAATCGCTGAAGAATTGTGAAATCAAATGATAAAGTTTTAAATCTACAGTACTAGCAATAGCTAGTTGTTTTGCATGAATCTACCGCCCGTACAAAGTATTAGCCAGTTAGACTTTCAATGCAATCAGTACACAGCTAGCTATACCTATCGATTTTTCTTGGGCCTGCAATCTGTACATTGCTCTAGCTGTTTCTTTTTTTAGCCAGCTAGAATTAAGAAGCTGCTAGCTGTAGAAGGTCTGAAATGTTCGAAACCATATATTTGATAAGTTTCAAATTTCAATTGTATTCGAGACAAAATGAGGCAATTTTGAATATATATTGAGTCTAATGGCTTACTAACGTATATCGATTTATTCAGAAATATATGTAAATTAAAAGTATTATTCTGATATATAGTAAAATGAATTATGGCAGGAGTAGTTTTATGTAGGAAATTGAGTATCTTTCAATAAGAAAGAATATATTCTGAAGTACATTTGCTAGCATTTAGAGAACAGCAAAACTAAGTTCAATATTGGATTACATGCGTATATATCTAGCAGTGGAACTCCTCTAACTTGATAGTACCGGGGGACTGAATTCATAGTCTTAGTATTTATAAAAATTTAAATTTTTATAAGTATTGTTTTATTCATGAATCCCTTCTCTACAACTATTCTTGATGAATCCAGGAATGATGAAATAAAACTGTAGATTAAAACCATAAAAAGTTGTTTTAGGATAAAGCCGAATATGGTTTAAAATATATTGAAGAAAAGGTTTCATTTGCACTTCTCTATTAAATAATAGTCAGGACTAGACAGGCAGTGTTGGTTCATAATAGGTAAATTTGGAGAGATTCTAATGTATGCCTTTACGTGCAGTAACCTTCCAATATACAAGTTATTTCGGATCCATTGAATAAGTATCTTACATCCAAAATTCCAAAGCTGAATTTAAGGCACCTAACAGCACCTTAACTTATATTACTTCTAAAAAACGTGCAGGAAATAGTTCAGTAAAAAAACTATTCTTTTGTAAAAATATGACAAAAAGTAGAGCTTTGAGGCCACGTAAATTGCACATATTGATACCTTGTTAGGGTCAATGCTGAACTTGGATTCAATATAATATATTCTTTATATCAAAAGTTTGCTACATATTTATGTATACATAGAACGAGTCAGGCTCATTTAAAAGTTATGTTTTTAGGTGGCACATGCTTAGCCAGTGGCCCACAAGTAAAGAAATACCTTTGTTGTGTAAAGATTCAGTTTAAACAACTGCATTATTTGGACAAAGACTATTACATCAGTTGACTGGGGATAGACTCGTTTTAGAACTATTATTAGAAGAACTTGGTCTTATTTCTAAGCACGATAAGGTAAACAAAAGAATTTGCATATTTGGGTGCAGTCAAGTTCCATATGATTTTCAGCTAACTGATAGCTTCCAGCTGATTACCAAATGCATCAAAGATTCATCATGCTGCTGAATTTTTGAAGTGGTAAAGCAAAAATGCTATATTAGCTAGCTGTAACCAGCAGAAATCTTTTAACTCTATGAAGTCAGAATAGTATTGTCTCAAAAGAAAACATAGCAAATTCATCACATATTTTAGTTTTCTCTACATAAGATAATCATGAAATCTATGTAATCTTTACTTGTAGCGCAGAGTTGAAAAGTTGCACAGATATTCTTTTAGTAGTTTGCCTTGTGCAGGGAACAGTTGATGTTCATGCTTTGTTTGTATATCTATAAATGCATGAAAATCAGCAGATGACCTTTAACAGCCATATTTATGATATCAAAGGCAGGCGCAGAATAAATACTTCTGTCTGAGTTTGAATTAATTATGAATTTTCGACGTTTTTACAGTATATTCAAATTTTTATCGAGTTTTCAAGGTACTTTATTTCCAGCTTTTCTATGTAAAACTTTGAATTTTTTCATGTGATGTAGTTATTTGCCAGATAGTAATTCATGTTTATTTGTAGTACAGGTCTTTATATGATTGCGATTTGACATCGAAACGAGTTATACGTGCTACAAAAGCATTTGGCTGCTTTAATTTTTCGATTTTAGGGCAATTTTTCATATTTGTCCCTTCGTACCTTGTTTTATTTAATTTTCTAAATAAATTATTCAAGATTTAAGAAAAGTAGTACAAAAATTTGCAAAGTACCTCTATCATTTTTGAATTTAAAATACTAACCCTTTCATTAGTGGCACAAGAAATAGGGTACCCCAACTGTGGAGTCAAACGGGTACCATTAATATGGTCAATGATATAAATTTGATCTGCTGAAATTATCAAGGTTCTATATAGATTTAATGGAAAAGTTAAGTGTGGTTTTATCTTTTGTTAGGTTAAGGATAAGCAGTCTTATTCATTAGCAGCTGGCTTAGCAATAGGAATGGTAAATTTAGCTAGAGGATTCGATCCTGGCTTATCAGACTTACACATGGAAGCATGATTGCTTATGTTTGTGGTGGGGGGCAAAGACCCCAGCGTAGAGGGGAGTCTAAAAATGGCAATGCATAACAATTCTCTATCATTTACCCCAGATAGTTCAGAGAATCCTAGTGCAGTACAACTATCGAGTGGAAAGTTTATTAACATTGGTATAACGGCTGTTGGTGCTGTTATTGCATTAGGCTTGATTTACATGGGTACCAATGACAAAATTCAGGTTACAAATTTTTTAAATTTTATTATGTATAAAACTTGAAACTCACAGCAGAACGCAGTTAATTTGTTAGATATTAGCATATAGTTTTATAGTTTAAGCAAATAAATTATTAATACATTTATGAACAAATAAGATTATGTAGAGGAAAGTCTGAGATTATTAAAAGTTTCAAACAGAGAGAGGGAAAGAGAAAAATAATTTTAAAAGTATTAAATGATGCTTAGCAAAAAATCCTATTCAAATTTGTAGCATTATCTAAAAATTCGATTTATTTGTATACTTTTTTTCGATTTGACGCGTATGTGCTGCTCCAAAATAATATATATATATATATAATTTTTTATAATAGTTATTATTTTTGGGCTGCTAAGTTGTCCCTACCAGATACACATTTCTTATTGGATTATGTAAGACCTGATTTAATAATGTTGCAAATAATTAGCAGGTCACTTATTTTATGGGATTCGGTTCGGCCGAACGAGCAGTGGGTTAAAGAACAATTACCAAAGGTAAGCTGAATTACTTTATATGCTACTCTAATTGATTGTGTTCTTTTTTCTTTTATTTTGTATCACTTTTTTTATGTATAATCACTGTGGATTCTGTGTATGAATAAAATATAGTAAATGTTTCGATTCCTTCAGATTGTATCCATTAAATTTGAATGACTGAATGATCCATTACCTAAACACCTTCGAGGAGTGGTGGACCGTCAATCAATGAAGCAAGCTCATACGTTTATAGTGTCTGTTGCATGTTTTTCTCTTGGATTGAGGTATGCTGGTACAACTGAAGTAGAGGCAATAGAAGCATGTTTGAAGCACTTGAGACATATTAAGAATTTCAGGTTGAAATGCCTTTTTTAGAACTCTGAATCTTTGAACTGAAATTTCATCAAAAGTGTCATGCCAGATTGGAACTTTTAGTATACATTTTATGATACACACTTTTGAGTTTTTATATTGCTTTTACCGTTAAAAGATTAAAACTCTGTACAGTGTAAAGTATTTTTAACAGTTTTATTCATTTAAATTATTTTCTTTAAATTCTATCAAAATATGCTGGTTTGATTCTGGCCACATATACACAATGAATTCAAAAGTGATCAATCAAATTGAAAGTTTAATAGATCAGATTTTTTGCATGAATTTTTCATTAGACAGATGCACCCAGATTCCTTACTTTTACAATATGGTAATTTGAAGATTATTGAATTTTTAAAATGTTTTATTAATTAGTTGATTGTACTGGAAATGATTGACCAATCTTGTTCTTAAAGCTCTCAATACCTACAAAATTGATTGATTCAAAATGATACTTAAAATTCTATTTTTCATACATTGTGATATTTGAATTGTTTGCTAGTTTTTTCGTTTATACAAGAAAATTAAACGTAAGATAAGGTTCATAAAATAAGTTTAATTTAAATATTCAAAAGAGATTTATACGTTTGATCTTTTCATAAACTCTGGATACAAAAAGTTCGCTTTTATTCTAATTTCTAACGCGTAAATGAAAAGTTTTGAATATGTCCAGGACCACTTTCAGATTTTCAAAGTACTGAATTTCGGATAATGAATTAGAACTAGATAGTTCAGACAAATTCATTATATACGAAGTTGACTTTATGCAGTGACGTATATTGTTCTAGAATATATAAAGATTGATTTAATATAACACGTATGTGTTGTATTACAATATTGATCAGCGTATAATTTTTTGCTTCTTCAAATGCAGAGATGGTACAGGAGGATTAGGACAAGCGTGCCGTAAGCCAGAAAAATCAAATATCGAGACTTGCATATGTTGTACAGCTTTTGGCTTAGCTATGATTATGGCTGGTACTGGAGATATCGAATGCTTAAGAATTTTTAGAGAACTTAGGTAAATGCGTTATTTTTAAGACCCTACCCATAATATTCGAACTTTCGGTTCTTTGTTTGTTAATCGATGTATTAGTACGCAAAATATACAGCTTAGCAATTAGTTTGATATACAATTTAATATCGAGTTTTACTTATGTAGAAAAGTACATGTATGCTAATATTGACGCTGACTTGTACAGTATAATGCCCAGTTTATTAGCAAGTGTTGCATATGCGGGCCACAAAGAAATTTTTTCAAGTTTGCAGTATCAATGTGAAAACAGTTGTATACGTCAATATAAAAACTAGCCTCTAGAAACAGGGGGGCTTTTTTCATTATTCCTATGGAAATCAATTTTTTATCTAAAATCAATTAAAGAAAATCAGAGTGATTAGTTCAGTGTAAGTCGAGTTAGGGCATCTCGCCATAAATCAATGATTTATTTGCATATTTTAACCTATCAGAATAATTTGAAAAGTTCTTTACCAATCATCTAGAACCAAAAGAACTCGTATACAGAGCTGTATCTCAACTTGTACTGAACCAATCGATTGTATCTTTATACCATATATCGTAGATTTGCCCTTACTATTGGTTGTATCCAAATCCGCACCAAATAAGAAATTGCTCTCCTGCCAAATATTTTTAAATAGTCAAGCAAAAGTTAAGATTGTACCTCAAAGTATCGGGTGATATAAATGTTGTCTGTGACGTGATTTTTCTGCTAGCATTCTATCCTACATCTAGAAGTTTAATGTTTGCTCAATTTTATGATGAGGTTTGTCAAAAATTAATGTCATTTCTATATCCTCTATTACTATGATTGACTGTGAATTTCAGATAATTTGATAAATTTTTCAGGATCACTAAATTAGTTATATTATTTGAAAACCTTTTGATTTGTATTATGTAAAATTCATTGAAAATGAATTTTTTATCCAAAGTTTACTACATTTGTTGCACATTTAAGTATAAGAACTTATTCAATTTGAGCTTAAAAATTTGTATCATTTGTATCAATACTAATGGGATACAAACCTACAAAGTATCAAAAGTATTGCTAATTTTTTTACTATTTGTTTCAGATGGAGAGTAGATAACAATATTCCTTATGGTACCCACATGGTCCTAGCTCAAGCCATTGGTTTACTATTTTTACAGGGGGGGAAAGTCACTTTGAAAAGAGATCCACCCTCTATTGCAGCTTTATTGACTGCTTTTCACCCTCGGTACCCAAATACTACCTACGATAACCGATATCACTTACAGGTACACGAAAATATGTTTAAATATATTGTTATTCTGTTTTTTCAAATATAGCCCGTATGCAACTCAAATGCTTGGCACACTATGACTCTTTTACATCATTGTTGTAAGTAAAAATTAGTTAAATTATTCATTAGATTCAAATTAACTTACTATGAATACTTTCCATTTATTAAAAAAATTCCAGGAGCATATGACTCAAATTATAGTCTCATGTAATATTTGGTGGAAGACAGTCAATATTTTTGTATGAAAAATCGACCCATTAATGGTCAGTATTTTGTCGCATTGGACTTTTAAATATTTTTAATTGATCTTTTCAATTTGCTTTTAGTTCAAAAGCGTAGTAAAGCTCGGATACAATGAATATGTCAAGACTATCAACTTTCTTCGCTGTATTTGTTGTATCCAATGTTGATTGCATATTTATAATAATTGCTATATTTTTGTTTAGGCTTTATGCCATTTTTGTGTTCTTGCTGTGGAACGTTGTTGCATAGAAGCGATCGATATTTCCTCTGGAATGCCAGTTTCCGTCTGTCTATCTGTCACCTATAAAAATTTGGAGTCTCCTCTTAATTTAACCACTCCATGCCCCCTTCCTGAAATCGGATCGATTTCAACCGTTGACCTGGTCAGTAAAGATCATTTACCTTTGAAGTTGAGGGTTGCTGATGATTCTGCAATTCGGGCCCTGATATTTACTACATTGAAAGTGTATGTAAAGCTATCGAGTATTGCTGATGCAAATTGAAACAATCTAGACTCGAATTTACCTTCAAATATGATGTCTATTTTTAGGCGCTATCTTGCAGGTGACTGGACGTTATTGAATAAGAAGAATACAACATGTGTCGCATCAATAGAAAACCTTGTTGCTCCACTTAAAAGCACGAATTTAAGTTTGCCATTCATTTTCAAAGCACCTTGTTCAGCTACTTATTCGTATGGGTTATCTGCTGAACGGGGTAATACAGTATTTGTGTATATGGGACTCGTGTATTTAATTCAAAAGTACAGTGAAAGAAATATTGATTTTTTGCAAGAAGCAAGTATAATTTGGAACATTAGGTTAGTACTGGGCTACTATTACCACACTTTGAAGTACAACAGTGAGAAAACGAGCGACAATTCGAATTCGGAGTTTGTTGAAACTATCAGAGTTGAACTTGGACATGAATTGGATATGGATCGAACTGACAAAAAGTTACGGAATCTCTATTCTTGTGGCTGTTCAGCTGAATGTGGGGAATCAAAATTAGGTACAGTAGCATTGCTGCTTTGAAGAGGCAGCTATGATGAGCTAATCGAGTATATTCATGACACATTTGAAAGTAGATAGCAGTATGTAGTTTACTTTTTCCTTTGAATTCTCTTTTTCTTGTGATATCTTGTTGAACATGTACTTAAGAATTGATATTATAAGATTCACATGACACGCTTGATCTTGGAGGTGAAAGAACTAGTTTATCAAAATGCAGTCCATTTTGTATACAAATATATATATATATATTGCTAGCCATGCCTAGCTGTTTTTATTTTGGTGCAGCCATTATTTATTTTAGTACAGAGGGCAACATAACACTAGAACAATTCCATGTTGAAGTATAATTGGATCACTGAATCTATAATATCATTCTGTCTTTTCCTATCTTCTTTATTTGCTGTCTCTGGCTCTCCGCGCAATATCAAGATCTAATTCTACAAGTATTATTGATTTTCTTGCTAATCTCACTCCTATACAGGTAATATCTGAACATGGTTACTCATTTGCCGTTTCCCTAACAGTTTCTAATAGTGATTAAATGAAACATATAAGAGGTTTGTCACTGTGGTTTTGAAAATTATCTGTTTTTTCAAATACCAAATGGCTTGAAATATATACCGGCTTTTCAAGATGATTTTCTATATAATGTGATTATGCAAGTTTGTGGCAAATAATTAAAATCTTAAAGTCAGTATCAGTTTCATCATCTGCCCTACCACCAACTTGTGGTTTGTGCGCTACTCTTGATTATTTGTGTAGATCTTGGATATCAGCATGAGAATAAAAGATACTTGATAATGCAAATCAACAGGGTATGAAAGTAGCACCAACAAATCTGTAATCAATTGAAAAAAACAGCTGGTCATTTGTACCTCAGAGTTAAAAATGCAATCAAGTACAGCAAGCTTAGTCATGACAGAAGTTTTCAAATGCATGAGAAAAAGTAATCAAAATAAGTCTTCTCGTTCCTAATAATTAATTTGCCAAAAAACTGATAAAAATTGAGAGTAGAGTGCATTTATTAGCAATAAACCATTCTAATTCTGACATCTCAACAAACTTAATCATGCTATCTATTTTTCTGTTGTGTTTAACTCCTTTTTGTGGGAATGTCTTTTCTTGAACTTTTCTTAAATTTCACATCACACACTATGCCTATAATTTTAATTTTTTGGCAAACTTGTCTCATTATTTTTCTTTATATTGAGCAACCTAGCTTTTTTAGTTGCTTACTGAATGTTTTTCCAGTTACAATTTTGATCAATAACTTTGTTCACTTTTAATCAGATATAATAAGTGTCATTTACTTTGATTAACCTGGTATTCTGTTTATCTTGCACTATCTTACACTAGATTACTTATAATAATTGAATTTGAGCTTTTTGTTATTTGTGTACTTTTTTTAGCTGATATTTGTATCTTGATATGCTTTAGTAAGCAAGTTACAGGCTTGAAGGTGGAAAAGTACATTATATTAAAAGTACTAGAGATTTAGTTCAGTGAATTTGATGTAGCTGTATCATGGCCATGCATAGTATTTCATCAAAATTCCAGTGCATTGAAGATATTTCATCACTGTTACGCTGGGTCATCTTGCATTTAGAAAATGTTTCAAAATGCTCGTAAGTATTTGAGATAACTTGCATGTTCAAATAAGTTCAATAATTGAATATTCAACCATCAAGCCAAAGGCAAGCTCTAGAAAGCATCCTGAGCATGAGCAAAGGGCAGCACACCGGTAGCATTATTTACACTTGTTTCAATATAACTGACTTCTCTGAGTATGGGAATGAGCGTAGATGGATTGTATGAACTGGATGCAAATATAGATTGTATTTACATGTTTTCATTTTTATGTATTGAAGTTGTCACTTGTGCCCTAACCCTATCTCTGTCCCCCTCGAGTAATGACGCAAAATGCTGCAGGACCAAGTGAAAGAAATTATTCTATTTGAAATTTATTGTTAACCCAGTTCTTGGGTAACATTCTTGAGTAGCTTCCAACAATGTCGCTTGTATGCATATAACCGATGTTTACTAATGAGCAATTTGATAGCATTAGATATGTAATTTTTCACATTTAACAGAAATCATTAATTAAGTAAAATGATCTCCACCGAATTTGATGGCAACTGGCAATTTTTTAAGAATGCGGCAGGACGCTACATGGCAATCATTTGAGAATGAATTGTCCCAAGAACTAGAGAAGGCATTCTGTACCTCTGGTTTGACTAGAATAAAGTTAATTTCTGAAGTTATTGGAGCCGATGAAAATGGTTTGTCGTTTGATATTGATTTCTTTCATATGAAAGTGCGTCTATGTGCCACAGGTGAAGTTGGAATTATTCGTCGTGACACAAGTGAATAATCATCTCTCTGTAAATTCCATGAAACAGTTTACTACCCCTATGTAAGCATACTAAATTGGATGAAGCCAAATTGAGCAGTTAAAGTTTCATTTTTTATTTTTGCATTAGTAAATTTCCATGAATCTACGAACTTTCGCTGAGATTTGGAAAATTCCTAATTATTTGAGGCTTAGTTTTTTACATTTTCATATGATACTTCTTGGGTACCCCAAAAACTTTGCTTTACATCTGAGTTGCTATTTTGCAAATATTTACTACGAAAAGATCATATCGGAGTTGGTTTGTACTCTGCTACTCTTCTGTAATATATGGGTCAAGACATCAATGTATTCATCTAAATAATTAAATTAACCAGGTCACTTATTGCCTCATTTCTTGTTTATAAGTTCTAAATTGTGCTTTATTTTCATCATATTTATCTACAAATTTAGTTCTATTCCATCATCGTTTGTTAATGATAGGTACATTAAATATGTTGACATCTTTTGACCTCTCTGTTTGTTTGCAGGTACTTGTATAGCTCCTCCAGGCAAACTTTGGGAATATGAAGAAAATGACAGTAATTGGAAGTCCTACAATTTAGCATCATGTGAACTTCTTCGAATTACTCGCCGTCCAGGAAGAATAGGTGCAGTGGTGTACTCATCTGATGACAGGGAAATGCATTCATTCGAGATAGATTTTGATCTCGAGCAGCATGTAAATTGCTCAACTAACATATGGCATAATATTCAACTTAACACTGGAGGCCAGTTAATTCCAATAGGTAAGCAAATAATTTTTTTTATTTTGACACAAAACTCTACAATTCTTTGTTTTGGAGCAAAGCTCATATACGAATTTTACATTTTATATCTCATTCTCTGATTGCAAGTAGAACTAGAATAATCATTGGGAAGTTCATCGTTTATTATTAAATATCTTTGTTTAGTTTTGTGAGCTGCCAATTTGGCTAGATAAATATGATACGTAGTTACACTGATCACAAACAATTCAAATTTGAATGTTTCACACTTATCCTTATCAAGGTATTTAGTCTATAAATACTTGCTTTCATGTAGTTAATTATTACTATAATGATACTCTAATTTTTATCAAGTCGCTTAATGAAAATGCATTTGCTATTTCAACTCATGAAAACAAATTTCTATACAGCCATTATAAAAAAATATAGAGCTGACCTTTAATCATGGTACTATATCTAATATTCGTATATGCCCAATTGTTGTTTAATGCATGTTTCAATATCTTACCTTCTTCTCAGTATGCATTCTATTGCTATTTGGTGCACGTAAATTCTTATGCTTTTTAAAAATTTTTAATCTAATATTTGTATTTAAAATATTTAAATTATATGTAATCTTATGCTTTTGCCATGAATCATATCTATATAATATAATTATTTC
>JAULBW010001438.1:0-141840 GCA_032358265.1 Vaucheria bursata | reverse complement strand
AACCGAACTGAAGCCAAAACAAATTATACCGCAGCTACAGAATAGAATTAACTCCCTTAGGTGTTAATTCCTAACAATATGTATCATGCACTAATTGTGTTGATAGAAGTGAACTAACTTCATCAACACAACAAAGTATATAATCCTATTGGCATTTGCACAGCCAATTTACTTGAAGCATCATGAATAAAAACTAACCACAGCTATAAAACTAGAATAAATCCATAAGGGCATTGATTCCTAACAAATAATTAAAATCCAAAGATCCCCATACTTACTAAAATTAGTTCAAGATTGCCAATATCAATTTTAATACCAAGTTCAGTGTTTGCAATGATTTAAGCTGCTATTGACTTTTACTCAATTCATGTGAAGAATATCCTAAGATAGAAGGTAGTTTTTCCATTTCTTGTAGTTTATCTTGGCAACATATCATTGTGCTTGAATTTAGAAACAAATATCAAATGTATATTATCAAGAAAGAACAAGCTGCTTACTCTGTACTTAAACATTGATTAAACTCTAGGTTAATTTTAGAGAATAGAGTACAAATCAAATTTTGTTAACTTTTTCTACATTATCTGCTTTACAGAAAAATTCTATTGCAAAGGGCTCAATGAAAAATGATTATTTGCAACATGTCACCCATTTTAGTACCTGTTCACCCATGAAATTGGTAGCCTGATCATTTGAGATAAAAACAGCTATTTGCTCTTGTATTTCATCTATCAGTTAATTCCAAATGACGCCTTATTTGTGAAACATTCTGGGTCTGTCCATTTTAGCTTAGTAAAATATGTCTTTTAAATAGTTAAAAATAGAAGAGTTTTTTTCAGTACTTAAAACAAAAATTTCAAATAAGCAATATGATGGGCAGCTTATCCTAGTAATTGATCAAAAATGGGCTATTACCTTTAGTTTGTTGGGTCAGCAATAATGAATTCTATCACTTGATGTCAATGTTTTGTTTTTTAGATGATATAATCATGTTCATTACTTTAACTTTACTGGCTTTTGACGTGATTTTTCAACCTTTGATACTTAATTTTGCACCTTTACTAGCATTATTAAGTTCATGTGCACAATGAATAAATGTGCTTGCTGTTCACAGCATTTTAAATGATCTTTTGCTTACAAAACTTCAGCAATGACCAATAGTCAACCAACTTTTCAGTCAACTTGTTTGCAATTCACAATTTTAATGCATTTGTTCTTAAGCTCATTTTAAGTAGGTTGCCAGAAAAATTGTCAACTTCTTCACCAATCATTGTTGGTGATTAGCTAATATCTCTATCTACAACTTTGAAATATCATGGATAATTAAAAAAAGAAATTAAGGGAAATATACTGGCAACTACAGCAATGAAAATAACAAATTTGTTTCAAAAATTTTAAACATTTCAAATGTTTTAAACTTTTTTTAAAATATTGCTTAACTAGTTCAGGTGGTGAATCATATGTGTTGTGTAACTTACACAGTATGGTCATTAATAATTGTACCAAAATAATTAATACATACTGTTCACACTATTTCTGCAATGAAACTGCAATTTGTTTTATAAGACCATGCTTAGTTTTTATATAAGCGTGTTCAAATTAGTTCTTAGTACACGTTTTAGCACTCATATTCATTGTTATTGTGTCAAGACTTGCAAAAAAAGTAAAAGAGGATCAAAGCAACAAGATTGAAACAGGGAAGATGGATAACAGCAATAGAGAGAACAAGACAAATAATGAAATGCAAGTGTATTGACTTATGTGTAAATGTAAATGTGTACGTGTTTGTGTTTGTGTTTGTGTTTCCACTAAAGACAAGAAAACAGGAAGATGAAATATATAAAAAAATAATTGATGACCAGCTTGAACTTGATGACTAGCTTATTGTCATTTGCTAATTTGTGGAGAGTCATCTAGAGTAAGAACGAATTCCCATTGGCTGGTCAGTGAAGTCATCAGAATAATTTCCCATTGGCCAATCTATGAAAGGTCATCAAAGAAAGAATGGAACAAAATCCCCAATGGCTACTTTTGTGAAGAGTCATCAGAATATATGAAACAGAACATAAAGTATAGAATATTCTGGAACATGCGGATCTAAGGCATTGTTGTAGTTCTAACATATTGCTTCTTTAAATGTTACTGAATTAG
Organism: Vaucheria bursata; assembly: GCA_032358265.1. Lineage (NCBI taxonomy): Eukaryota > Xanthophyceae > Vaucheriales > Vaucheriaceae > Vaucheria > Vaucheria bursata. The sequence goes on along the minus strand of JAULBW010001438.1, from coordinate 139,692 downwards.
TTCTATGATGGCCCTTTATTGCCAATTAAATTCACAATTTTTTTACCTTCCGTCAAAAAAGGGCAGAGGATCATGATATCAAGTATCACTTTTTTATCAAAATTCTGAGCTAACTTGAAGAGAACTCTACAGAAGATTCATTTATTCCAACACCTACAAAACTGCTTGTGGAAGATAATTTCCCTTGGTAATTAGTTCAAAACTGATTATTTAAAGGCTTACTGATATAATCCATTTCTTTGGTTCCCTTCAAGCCATTTTTTCAATTGCACATTGAATGCGCTGGAGACATTCAAACATTAAATAAAATATTATGTTTGTAGTTAGTTCAAATAATCTATCCTTGATAATACATATTATTGTCATATTTGTCCGAAAAATTCAGTCTACAAGTTTTGGTCCTCATAAAACTTGGAAAAATAAACTGGTAATCCTTCATTGTCTCTATTTTCAGACATTTGGCCATTATACATTTCATGTTTACCAGTCTGGTGTAAAACAGTTATTTGTGGCCAAGTCATTTTCTATGTAATGACTAATAGTTTTTCAAATATCCACTTTTTTCTGGTCTTGTTTTTGGCAGGATTTTTTGAGTCAATGTTCCATTTTCTATTAGAAATTTTATCCCTTATCTGTTGTTTGTTCATCATTTTATTTTTTATAACTTAAATCAACATTTTTGACAATTCATGTTACCCTTAATGCTACGCATACTGCAGTTTATTAGACATATCCGTGGTATTTCTTAATGAAATGAATTTGTAATTCCATCAAAAATGATTTACACTTTCATCTTGGCCAGATGTAGTTCTCATCTTTTAGCTAGATTTAAGTTTATGATGTGTTTTTTTTCTCACTCTTCATCTTTATCTATTTCTGTGGATACATTGATTTAAAGGCAACATGCTCTCTAACTCATTAGTGTACAGCCACTAAGTTATTTCTCTTGTCTATTTATGCACTTTTTGTTCTCCTTGCTTTGCTAATAACCATTGTTTTGTTCTGTTACTCATTTGCCATGATACTAGTATTGTGGCACTTATATCTTTTACCTTCATGTCCTCACAGTTCATCATTTTGATTCGGTTACTCATGTCATTTGATTATCATTTGCTGCTGGTTAATGATTCATAGCTCTGCATAATATGCACTGAGCAACACATTTAGTGCAGCTGCTATTCACATATTGAAACACTGACTGTTAGAAAACAGCACTGATACAATTTATTGATTAGATGAAATGCAAACTAAGAGAAAGCTGGAACTATAGTGTTAGCTAAGGCTGATACGAAGGGAGGTAAGGCGGGTAGTAGACGGATAAAATGAGTTGTTGTGTACCTATTTGTACCTGTATTTGATGGAGTGTACAATAAAAGTAGAAACTGAGTGGATGCAGAATACTTTCATGTGCTGTATGGAGACATGATAGCTAATATATTAACATAAGTCTGCAAACTTTCCATAAGGTAATTTTAAATATATTACCCTATAGTCATTTTGCATCCTGCTGTTGTACTTGTGCATTCTATATTATCACTATTGGTTGTTTTGGTGAGTTTCATCGTTTTATCCAATATATATATATATACATTATTTCTTGAAATGAAAAATTTCTGAGCATACATTCGTGAAATTCTACTGTATATTATTCTTTTGGAATGGCCCAACTTTGCCAAATTCACTAATGTCTAATAAGGATTTATGCTGCAGTGCAATAGTTAGCACTATGTTGAACAGAAGTAGAAACTCTTACAGGCAATGTAACAGTAAATCCACGGAATATTGAGTCTCGTAAAAAAATGTTCGCACCATATCCTTATGAAAATCGAATCCCACGACCAAGTTGCACTTCGGAACATCTTTAAGCGTAAATATAATACAGCTAAATTACCGCTGTGTTAATAGCTTGGACCGATAATATATACTAATAAAGGTATATTAGTAGTCTTGCCGAAAAATATTCTGACCAATGCGATTAATGCTTTTGTGTAATGCTCCGAAAAAAGATTGCTCATCACACAAAATTACAAAAAAAGCTAGTAACCAGATTTTTTTCATCTACCTAATATCAAATATTATGACGTTCATATCAATATTTTACAGTGACCGCTTTATATTTCAACAGCTCTCTCTTAGATTTTAGTCTCGACGAAGAGATGCATGTCATTGCAAGTTTTACATTATTGAACTAGGCAAACTTCACAACAATACTCTGAGTCGAACCTGCATCATTATAAATTGCGAATAAATTATAATGGCGAAATTTCAGCGTATCAGCATCGCGATTATAGCATTCTGTGCTTACTTTACGACTCTCTCTTTGGCGAACAGCAGCGTGTCGGAAGTGACTGAAACATTTTTAGGCGCCTCGGATCGTGAATTAACTATTAATCAGGAAATGTGTGCGAAGAACGTTGAAATATTCGTTGCCGTGAACCAAAATTGCCCAAAGTACAACAAGCAATTATCTGTTGACAAGCAAAATGGATGTTTGACGTTGCATGATTGGTCTGAGGGAACAGGAAACTGGAATAAGTTCTCGTCCATAAACGCAAACCGAAAAATTCAACTCACGAAAAAAGGGAAAAATATTATAAATATATGTTTCTACTCCGCTGAGTACGTTGGGTTCAAGGCGATGCATATTGGAGAGACTAATAAATCGCCTATTGGTAAGTCTCCAGCTCATTTGATGGCAAATCGTTATGACAACTTTGTTGACGTTGACGTCATCAACGATGGTTTGCCTACCGTGATTACTGGTGATGCAATTGGCTTTGTTCACTCCGGCGAGTCTCTTCAGTTCACCATAGATGTTACGAACCCTGGATGGTATCCTGTTAGCTATGAACTTTCTCGATCTTGCAAAAAGGAGGAGAAACCAATTCTTCCTCCAAAGTGCACAAATGGACGTGTTTCATGTGGAAGCCAACAGAAGTGTTGTGAGAAAGATGAGAGTTGTTACATTGGAAAAAAGTCTGCCACGCGTAATCTCTTCCTTGGAGAAATTTCAAGAGAACTTACATCTCAAGGAATCTGCTGTCCACCCGAACAATTTTGTAAAGACGAGTGCTGTGGCGATGGAAAAGTATGTGTGAAGGACAAGTGTGTGACTCCTAAAGACAGTAAATCCCACATTTCTAAAGATACTAAACCTCATAGTTCTACAGACAATAAACCTCGGATCTCTAATGACAATGCGATTCCTCATCTGCCAAAGTGTCGAAGCAATGAGTACAACTGTGGTATTGATGAATGCTGTAATTCTGATGCTCACAAATGCTATATCAAAGGACTGAGTGGTCCAATAAACAACCGTGCACTCATGCCCGATGATATTCGTATTCTCACCATGGAATCTCCAGGGACTTGCTGCCCTGAAGATCGATGTTGTCGCCTAGAGTGTTGCCCTTCAGGTGAGCATTGAAAACATGGAACTGTACATACTGAGTTTTTTTAATGTAGATTTACTATTATAGTATCAAACACAGCAGTGGAGATTAATTTTTGATTTTTAGTTTCAAATTGTTTTATATGAGGCTGATTGTCATTTTGTATGTACATATTCACATGTGTTTTTTCATAATTGGTTCGAAATATCCCATTTATTTTAATAGCAGTAGCATATATTCTTTTACCAATTTATTAATTTGTAAGAATTCATATGTGGCATGCAGAAACTTAAAAGATTTAAAATATTTATTGTGAATTTTTCGAACAGATCAAACGTGTGTTGACGGGACTTGCAAGCTCAAAAATTGTCCCTCGGAACGAAGTTGTCCAAACAAATGTTGCCCCATAGGATACCTTTGCAAAGGAAGTTATTGTGAAAAAGAGGGAAGCCCATCTGTGACTCCTACTCAAGCCCCTGTTGCATATGACATGAAGGATCACAGAAATTTAGAAATTAATGCTTGGAAAGGAGAAAAATATTTAGTTTAAGCCTAAGGATTTTTAGGATATATATTTTTTTGAAGCCCAATGGACATTGATATAGAATATTTTGAGTGCAGCTTGTTTACTGTAATGAATAAGTTTAAGGGACTGAGGCAGCCAATATTAGTATTGATTAATCGTCTTTTTGTTTTGAAAATCAATAATATTTATTTATTTATTCTGTCATTTTTTTGTGCTGTTTTACATCACTATGCATCTTCAAGATATTTTCAGGTATGTCTGTAAACTACGTGGCCAATATAGAAATGTTCATAAGGCCATTGGAACAGAAAAACACAAATTTTATGCATGCTCAAATTATTCAAGTTCAGCAATGTATAATTGATTTTAAAGTTAAAAGAAACACCTTGTCAAATTGCAATTAATATTCAAGTTATAAATAAAATAATCAAGTGATACTTTGTTTTTGCCATTAAATTTGCAGCTCAAGATGTATAAGTTTAGCATCTGAACAAATAATTTAATATGACTACATATGTCCTTTTATGCACAAGTAATTTAAGCTGTTAAGGCCAAAACAAAAATATACAGCTAAAAAATTCAACGTTGAACTGGTCTATAGCTCTTGCGCAAACCAAAAAACTTAAAATTAATTTTTAGTTAACTTTCAATTTATTTAAAATGTTAGTCTTTATTTTATTAAGGCATTCTAGAAACATTTTCTTTGCTTCGTAGGATTGTGGTCATTATGTGTTACAGTTATATTTGCTTTCGTTCTGCAGTGACAACTTGTACTTGAAGCTTCATTTAAAATAGTTTATTGTAATACCAGTTTGAAGACATCTTGGCAACAACAACTGGTAAGCAAAATGTCAGATTGCCCATCAGTTTTGCTTAAATTGAATGGAATAATCCCACACTTGCTTTGTATTTAAATATACAAACTTCAAGTAACAATTATTCAAAATTTTAATTTACTTCTTTAGAGATGGCATTAACTACCAAAAATTAGAGACCATGCTGTTTTATATTTGTTTTTGACAAAGTATTTTTACACTGTAAAATGAGTACTCAAACGTTAAAATAAACTTTAACTTGGACATACTTTCCTGGCATTTTATGGTGAATAAATATTGCTTAAACATCAATCCTGTATAGAATGCTTGCTCAGGTTGTGTATATTGCATCTATTGAGTTTATATGTTTGCATTTGAAATAAAATGCTTGTTTTCTATTTAAAGTCTGCAACACAACTAAGAAAATGCTATTGATTTTGTTTTGAATCTTAGAAAAAAGTATGCAGAATTTATTAATTTTATTTTTGAAACTTTTTGCATTTCTTTAATTGTAAAGGCAGTTTAAGACCCCAATATACTATTTTATGGATGTTAAAATCAATGAATGCCCAGCTGAAACATATCACTGGTGCCTATTGTTTCTTTAGAACAAATCAACAAGCTAGACTATTGCTCACAGAGTTATACAATGAACTACCTCCAAATGCTTTGAAGCACATACCCCAGAGTAATTTCCACTATAAATGTTAGGAATTAACCACTAAGTGGATTAGTTTTGTTCTGAAGCTGCAGTACATTTTTTCTGAAGCTATGTGGAAGTCTCAGTTTAGGTGTTAGGAGTCAATAGATTAAAGACTATGCATATAACCAATAATAATATCAGGATCTAATATGTTGCTGTGCAATTTGTTATGGAACTGTAATTATTTTGTTGTAAATGTTATGATTGGTGTACAATTCTTTCAAAGAATTGTGCTCATAATATCTTTTGTGATGTGTTGCAAGATTCATTCTTGGCAACACACAAAGTAGGTTCTAATATACTAAATTAAGCGTGTATTTCTCTTGTATTTTTGGTTTACCTTGTGCTGCTGATTATATATGTGAGGTTTGGGAATTGGATCCTTACAAATAAGTATAACCAGAAACCCAAAGAAGACACACAGCCAACAATGTATTAATCCCTATTCATGTGTTGCCAAGAATGAATCTTGCCAACACAATACTACTTAAGAGCACACGCATATAAGAACACACTTATGAGAACGTACTTTATAAGAATGCACACATAAGACTAATTAAGTCCATAGAGTCACAGTTCTATAACAAATCACAACAAAACAGATCAGATCCTGACATCAGGCTATGAAAACAAGCTTTAATAAATGATATATTGTTGAATTGATGAAGTTATCTGACTTCTATCAACACAGTTTAGCATTTAAAAATATACACATTCTATCATAGATTTCTTGTGTTTCCGTTGTATGTTACATATCTAACAATAAAATCAATTCTACATTTTACTTATGTTATGTGTCATGTTGTGATACTAATTACATTACAGTCGCAAGTGATGTACATCTATCAGTTAAGTTGTGAATTATCCTATAAAACGACTTAGTAATGTGAGCTGTAGTACAACTGTAGACTGTGTTAAAAATTAAGACTTGTAAAATATCCACTAAACATGATCATTAGTTATGTAGTAATATTATAGTTGATTGCACCACAAAAAAACTGTCTTTCTTATGGTGGCATTGGACATTTGAAAAATTGACCAAAATTGTGTGAAAAAAAGAAATTCATGGAATTTCATTTAATCCGAACTATACGTGACATGCTATTGAAGATAGTAATATTCTTCAAAAGGTGCCAGTTAAAGTTCTCTAGGAACAAAATTAAGATTTTGTTTTAGCTAATTGCTATAAAAAAACAATTACAATGACTAATTTTGAAACTGCATGATATATTTTCTAACGTACTCTTTGAGCTCTTTCACGAAATCAACAGGGCAAGGATATACACATAGTGTTTCACTATAAAATTTGTTGCCTTCAATTTTTATTGTAAAAAATACCAATTTAAGGTGCCCTAAGAATTTTACTATGAAGTCATCTAGTTGTTGCATAAGTTATTATCAGCCGAATCCTTGATTGAAATTTCAAGAGTCTTAACTAATGTAATTCATGCAGCCTCAAAATTATTCTTTTTCCATTACATTGAAACGATAGTAGAACAGATTAATTACAGAAGAGCATTTTTGCCTATTCATGAGACTCATAAAGTTACTGTAAACTAAAAAACAGCTTTTTTTTACTTGTTCCAGATTGTGAAAATTGCATTGCACAACGCTCATTGCATTTATTTTTTCGTTGCAATATCGAACTTTGAATGCAATCAATTTGACTTCAATAATTTTTTACTTCTAGCGAATAAATGAAAAAGTCATGTTGTTCACATATTTGCTCCAGATTTTCGGATATAGAAAATTAATTTTGTGGTCCTGATAGAATTGTTATGTCCGAAGTTTCTTTTACATGACATTTACAGAACACCAGCTAAATACTGGTGACAATTTCTGAAACTACAGAATTAGCTCTTTAACCACCTTTTTCGATCACAGTCGAAACATAAAAAACTAAAACTCACTTTTTTAGTGGTTCTCCCAAAAATTAACTTTTAATTTTTGAAGCTTGCAATCTCAACAGGTATAGGACTTACGTGATTGAATTGATATTTTTGAAAGATATATGGATGTATGAATTATTTCCACTGAAATAATGCATTTCCGTATAGTTTGTTTTTTCTATAAAATGATTAAAATGCGATGGCAAAACAATGGCAAATATTAAAGAATTTGTGCGAATGTACTTTTGAGTTGAAGCTGAAATATTTCGAAAATGATGATCCTAAAATACAAAAAATATGCTATTTCTTACACCAAGAGCTTTTAAAGTTGCAATCCTGCGAAAAGAAAATAATTTATCAATAAGCGCATAAACATGAAAAATCCCAAAATCAACATAGTAGGCTCATGAAGTAAGTAATGCTAGCATTAAAATAAAAATTTGCAATGTAAATGAAAAAGTGTAATTTCACCTTATATACTTCAAGTTCGTTTTGGTGAGCTAATGCATATTCAATTGTATAGCATGAACAACGACCTTTTCCGCCTTTCAAAAGTCGGGGTACCCTTTCGAGCCCTTCAGCATCAGTGTTGCACCATACCTCACCTCCAGTTGCCTAAGACCAACAAAAATGTCAGAAAAAATATACCATCCGTAGTATTAAGTACTACTAATAATATTTCGGTAATTTATGTTATAATATTCAAACGAATTAATGATAGTTTCACCAATTAAATACTAGCACTAATTGTGTTACCACTAGTATTGCCTTCAGTTACATTGGACCTCAGCAGTGTCAAAGTTAGCACTAGTGATTCATTATATGCTTACGTATTAGTTAATATTGATACTGGCTAGTTGACTATGCATTTGTTGTTTAGTAGCTATTTTGAAGTACAGCCATAGAAATTATTCTTTGAAAATTGTTCTGATGCGAGTTGAAGTTGTAAGGTATACTATTGAAAGCACTCTCTCTTCTCTATACATGATTATCTATCATTGAGATTCATCTATAAGAAACTAAAAGAAACAAGCTGTAACCTAAATTATTGTATTTGCCACTAATTTTTCTACAATACAAACTGTGGACAGTGTACATAAGCTCTAATCCGAACAAAACAGTTTATTTTCACTTTTCCATAAAAAATGCGTTAAAAACCGAATGATTTATTGAAAGCAGGTTTCAATATTATGCATGAAATATTTTACAATAAATTTTGGATAAAAAGAATTCGCCTTTTTTAACGAATTTTGTTGATAGCAAAGAACAAAAAGTCATATTGAGCCAAGTTCAGCATCAGAATTTCGGACATAATAAACTAATTTGGTGGTACTAACAAATTCGTTGTATTCAAAGATTATTCAAATTGAATGAATGCTGAGTTGACCTAGAAGTGAAATTTAAGAATATGGCACATGATTATTTACCTTAGCTACCTCTCAGAAATTATTCTGAAATATAATCTTTCAACAAAAATGAATAAATATGAGTTGAAAAGGCACCATATACATCCATTCAAATCTTTTTTCAATAGTGACATATTAGCTTTTTATACAATGCTAAATTATTAATATAGTGGTTGGTTTTACACATTCACCGCTTTAAATACAGATGTATCAGCAACGGCGAATTCAGTTTTTCATACATTGATGGTAATGTCATTGTTCAAATTTTATGAAGAATGAATACGGTAAACAGTGGAGGTTTTATAGAATAGGTTTCAGAAAGGATCTTTCTATAACAAAAAAATAACTCATTAAAGAATTAAATGAGAAAAAATTGCTATTGGTGACTTTTCGACTCATATTTAGTACATTTTTGTTGAAAGGTCATATTCCATAATTATTTTTGAAAGGATAAAGCTTTCAAATATTACGTATAGTCCTTTCTGACATATTCATTATTTAATAACTTCTAATTGAAGCCAATTAAAACTGATTTTAATCGATTTCAATCGTTTCATAACATACCTGTGCCCATTTACTATTACAAGAAGGAAACAACTGCTTTAGCCTAATTTGTTCTTCTATTTCTTTCAAACCTTCATTAACGCAGTTCTGATAAGCTTCAAAATCAACTGTTGGGTGTCCTTTCGCATCATAAAATCGACCAATCAGCTTTCCTACTTCGGGATACTGAAATACATACAAAAAATAACAAATAGAATAATTTTTGGATTTAATAAATCTTTCTGGACTGCTGAAAATATGCTACATAAAAATCTAATGTTGAACTTGCACGACATGAAGCTTTAATAAGTGAAAACTTGTTATATCCAAAGTTATTGCCCATGCCATATTGAAAAAATCAGAAAAATATGACAAAAGAGCAGTTTGATATATCAGCATTAAAAAGTGTGAATTTTTATTCAAAGAATGTGGAGATGATAAAAAATCTCATGTTTAGATACAAAGAAAACATTGATAAAATTGTATTTAGATTTTTTTCAGACTGTGTGCAAGATGACTAACTGTTTCTTGGTTTGCAATTTTCTGACTTTACTCAGCACTTGTATAATTCTGAGGTACTGGTATGCATTTATTGCCTATGTATGTATTAACATGCATGTTTATATGAACTCAACGCAGATGTGATACCCCTAAACACCTTGTGATCTTTCACATAGAAATCCACCCAGTCGGATATAGATTTACACTGACTTGGTAAAAGTCCAGTTAAATCATCAGTAAACCCCGAGGCAGAAAAATCGCCAGTTGCAAACGCCCTTGATCCGTCTTTTCCACAGAATCCAGAATAAGCAGCACCTTTAATATAGTGTTTTTTACCCCTTGTCACATCAAAGATTCGGCCAACCGCCCTTTCAGAATAAAAACAGGTATCAGTTCAGAAACAAATAACAGCTAACACCCAATTCACAACATGTAACAGCTCACAAGAAACATGTCACGTGCAAGTAATAGTTCATATACAAGAAACAGGTAATATGCAGTTAAGAGTTTATAAATAATTGACAAGTCATAAGTAGGTAACAGTTCATAAATAAATAACAGCTCATAAACAGTAACCACTCATAGGTAGAGATTAGTTCACAGGCAGGTGAGAGTTTCAATACTAGTGATAATTTATAAATAACTGCTCATTTAAAGTAAGAGTTCATAACAGCACATAAAAAATTCATAAGCAGGCAACAGCATATAAAGAGGTAAAATTCAGAAATTATCATTACTTGTCTCTACCATACAATCATATATGACCATCTGTTTGAACCTTAAGTAGCTATCAACATTTGAGTATAACAGAATGTATGTAGATTTATATTAAAAACATAATATTTGGATGCATGAGAATTGTAAATTAAGCATATCACTTCCAGTCATAAAGTACTCTATATAGTGCTTACACAAGTAATGGTCGGTCTGCTGCATTAGCTGTCTCCAGTTCTTGTAAAGTATATAAGGGATACCTCCCAGTGAGCTCACCATAAGCGAGTCGCAATTCAGAAAGAGGATTGTATCCATAAATAAAACACAATATAACTGCAGGAATTCCATAGATAATAGCGCTCCTAGTGTGAAAACAAAAAGTGATTTTAAAATCAGCTTTTCAATCATGATGAATGAGAACAGCAGCTAAATGTTCGACACTAATATGGGTTAACTGTACCAGAAATGAAATTTGCTTTTGACAAATTTCAAACGAATGGATCACATTGTGCCAAGTTCAGATTCAGATTTTTTAAAATTGAAAATTTATCAAAGCGGTTTTTGGCACATTCATTAAATCCAAACTTTATTTTATAGCTGGGGTATATCCCCTCTTGATCTGTCTCTTATTAAATTAATTAGTACACAAAAAATCCCCCCAGAAAATTTAGTTTCTTCAACTTTTATATGAAGTAAAGCGATTTGAAGCGATTTTAAAATTATGCAACCAAAGTACTTTTAGTTGCAATTTGCCTTGCAAATCTATAATCTCACACTATTAAGAAAATATCATGCATTTTTTTGCTGATTGCGCAGGATAGACTATTGAAAAAGAAAAAAAAATAATTTGTCTGACAGGCATTGACTGTTTGTGGAGAGTTGATCATATTTTAACTCTCCAAGTAACCGACGTGACTAAGCAAGGATGGATATTGACATGAATAAATGTTACTTAAAATACGAAAAATCAAAACAATGATATTCATCTAATTGGAGATAATATAGCAAACATAATTGATAAATAGACTAGGAAATTTAAAAATTCCATATAACCTATTAATGCCATAATACCATGTTAATTTCAGCATATAAATAAGAATAGATCATCTGCGAAAATCATTAGACTCATGGAAGGGAAATCAATCGTTGTACATAGAACTCACCTTATAAAGCTACTTTCCCTTTTTGGTTTCCCTTTGAGTAAAATTAATTTAATGAATTGACTCAATTGCGACACATTTGATTGAACACCATTTTCCTAAAAAATTATAATTGCATAAGGCGTACTTTGAGTGGTTGAAGAATTATCTGTATCTACTGGATGAGATAGAGATTTATCATCTGCATTGTCATTGATATTACGTTTTCGAAGTTCGTTTGCGTTCATTGAACAATTTTTGGGTCTACTATTGTTTATGATGGATTGAATGTAAAAATAAAAGATGCCCAATTTTCCGAATCATTTACTCGATAAAAACCTATTAAAGGTCAAAATGTTACAACCAAATTATTGCTCAAAATTTTATGCGGTAGTTTCGATTCTTCTAAGTTCATTAAGATTCAATCTTGATTATAGTCATTATATTTGCCTTAATTATCAGCAGCACCTTTTCTCAAAGGCAAAAGGCTGATTGATATTTTTAAGCGATGACAAGACCTTGCACAGAAAAGTAAAGAAAGAGGCACTCCACTGCAATTGTAATTTTGCAGCAAAAGCAATCTTCATTGCCAAGCACCTATATGACGTCATAGTAGTGACATGGGTGCAAGAAGGAGGCCTGGGTGAAGTCAGGACAGTTGTTAACCTGCACTCTCAAAAATATATTCCGTGCTTTAACTTTTCTTGACAAGTTATTTAAGCAAACTAAAGCACAGAAACTCGAGGAAAACACGGACAAATATAAGACACATGGATATATATAATACTTGATTTTTTAAGCTGCAACCTACAAGCTACAACTTGTATGATTGGAAGTGAATTCCGATTGCATCTCAAATCTAAAATATTTCTAGTAAAAGTGAACCTATTCGATTTTAGCTGCAGCGGTTCTAACATTCCATGTCTTTGAATTGTTGAAACAGACACGGTCACATGATACATAACTTTCAATAGTTACTCTTCTGTATATGTGTACTTGTAATGACTTAAAAAATACCCTTTATTCAAAGAAATATAAAATACAGCTGGAACAGCCCAAATTGCTTTGCAAATTTATTACTTATTTGCTAGCAAACACAGTGCTTTTTCTTGTAGTGCGAATAAATTTGGTGCTATACATTTGTATTGATAGCTGAGCTTGCGCAATACTCTATAATCTGAATTTGTAAGGTAAGAATACAGCATTAGACCCTTGACTGTCCAATCACTTTCTAATCGAATTTTTATTAGTTAGTTCTCAATGACTCATTCCCTCTGAACATGTTCCGCTCTACAAGTCAGCCTCCAAAAAAAGGATCATCTAGTTTAATAGTCACCTGACTGATGAGCCCAGTATTGGAAATGGTGGGTGTTTCGCCCTCAAAGCCACATAAAGCCCCAACTAAATTGAATCAGTGCGTGCGGTACCTATTCCCCTTGGGGCTTCGAATCTTTGTACTAGCTTCCATTTCACTTTTAGATTGACGTATGATTTATTTACGGTGCTGACAAATCACAGTCAAGTTAACTGTTCAATTCGCAGAATAATATTGTCGTTTCAAATTCGAAGAATAACTGTGGATGACGATAATTGTACCGCCGATTTTTAAATTCAAAACAAATTTGATTGCTTGGCTACCATAATCGTTATTTCGTCAGGAGGCTGAATAAAATGTCTGCACCTAAACAGAAGAGCAACTTCGTGGTCGATTTCGCCCTTGGCGGAGTCTCTGGAGCCATCGCTAAAACATGCACTGCTCCCATTGAACGTGTAAAACTTCTTATTCAAACTCAGGATGCGAACCCTCGTATCCGCTCTGGCGAAATTCCCCGGTATACTGGCATTGTGAACTGTTTTACTCGCGTATACCATGAACAAGGCTTTAATGCGTTTTGGCGTGGAAATTTTACCAATGTGCTTCGGTACTTTCCTACTCAAGCATTTAATTTCGCATTTAAAGATGGCATTAAAGCTCTGTTTCCCAAGGTAAATCCAAAAGAAAATTTTGGAAAGTTCTTCCTTATTAACATGGCCTCTGGAGGTCTCGCTGGAGCAGGCTCTCTTCTAATTGGTAAGATTTTGGATTCTTTGGTTCAATGATTGTTTAGTGTTGCATCACATACTTACTTGTGCCCCCAATTTTTTTCTTTCTCAGTGTACCCACTTGATTACGCTCGTACCCGTCTTGCCTCCGATGTTGGTACTGGTAAGCGTGATTTCAACGGACTGGCTGACTGTCTCAAGAAGACCGCCAGTGGACCAAAAGGCATTTTAGGTTTATATAACGGTTTCGGTGTTTCCGTAACTGGTATCATCCCCTACCGAGGTGTTTACTTTGGCTTGTACGATTCTTTACGTGAGAAGAACATTTACAAGAATGACAAAGGAGTTATGGGGGTTCTTTCTAAGTTTGCAATCGCTCAAACTGTTGCTATTGCAGCTGGCTACGCTTCCTATCCTTTCGACACTGTTCGCCGTCGTTTACAGATGCAGTCTGAAAAACCCAAGGCAGACTGGGTATATGCCAATACTGTCGATTGTTTCAAGAAGATTCTCAAGGACGAGGGTGGCAGTGCCTTCTTCAAGGGCGCTGGAGCTAATGCCTTACGTACTGTCGGATCAGCTCTCGTGCTCGTCATGTACGATCAGTTCAAGACAGTTCTCAATATGCATTAAGAAAGAATCAAATTTTTGTCATGTGATACTTTTCCAGTCATTTGGGTTTCGATCGATGTTTTTCCATTTCTGAGCCGTTTACTCGTCCTTTTTGCGAGGCCTAGAAGAGAATGAAAAGTTCATGTTTCTTGATTGATGTGTAGAAGGGTCAATTCAGATTCAATTTTAGAAGATGGGTTTGAGGCATTTTTTCTTTTTTATTCTTACTATCAATTTGCGCTACATTTCATCCAATTTATGATAAAATTTGAAATTCTGTTTAATTTCCTTATGGGAATTTGCGCACCCACTTCGCGATGCTATGTGCTATGGCTAATAGTAGCATAACATATAAGTCAGTTTTCAACCAATTTCTGTAGAACATTTAAAATATTCATTCTTTGCTGTACCCCGTTAAGTAGGCAGTATCTTCATATGCAGATTATATTTCATGCCTTATTCCTATTGCTTAGCAGTTTCATCCGGTACAAAGTCAGTCAGCTTAATGCACATACGTAAATATTCATGTTTTTATTGAATGGTGTTTATAAACTTACATATTTAATTGAGACCTGTATATATACATCAATAACCTAGCAGGATGATGAAATACAATCTTGCAATTTTACTTCTGAAATGAACCTAGGAACAATTCAGTGTAAAATATACATCTATATTCCACTTGCACAGTTAAGCTTTGAGCAATTGTATAAAAGTAAATACTATTACATTAATTGCTAGTACTACATGCCAAAATATGAAAGTATCTAGGTAGTATCAAGATACATTTCAGTACTTTCGATACTTACTAATCTGTAAAAATACTCGGGAACTGTACTATATTATCCATTTGATAGACCCGCAACATGTTTTAACCTAACCCACTGTGATGTAAGTTACACTTGAGTACCATCGTTTTCAGCTAATCAACGGGCAGTATTGATGCCTAATGAGCTTAAAGAAAAAGCATATGCCTAAAGATTCATGGTCTTGCGACAATTAGATCAAATTGAACACATTAATCTATTTTATTCCATTCTTTATTGATTAAATATTAGAAACACCTGTTTCGAATACACTCATTTTTATGTAATACTCATTTGACAATTTCTGTCTCTATCTTACTGAATGAATATTAAACTTCCTATTGAATATTTCATTTCTCATTGGTTGGAAGAGCAATGTAATTAATGATGGCAAGTATATTTTTGAAACTTGTACTTATCTAGTTAATCTATGAGTTATCTGACTGCAAGATATATATATAGATATATGGTAATTGCTTTAAAGTTCTATAATTCGAAAACAAGGACTCTATGCGTGACATGAAGAACTAGGATTTGTCAAAGTAATTGTATAGTATGCGTTTTTCATAGAGTATATTCCAAAACTTATGTAATACTTACGATAGAATCCAATACAAGCTAATTACTATAGCTTAGTAACATAATGCACAATCCGGAATGCACTTTTGGCTTTGCATATTATACCTTTTCAGTTTATTATGTATCGTTATTGAAATACAAATTTGTTTTTGAATAGCAGAAAATTGAACCTAACATAAAATTGTATCCATCAAATTAAAATGTAACTGTGGGGGTGTGATTTACTGGTCCCAGTTGAAATTTAACATAATATTCTTCAGTTACTCGGTCACTTGGTGTGCACAGGTAATATCTCAGCTTAGGCATCATAAATACATTCGGTTTAATTTTTTACTCTTCTCTATATGAGATAAATGCAAAATTTGTTGGGTTGGCAATTTGCATTGTCAGCAGATGATGCTGGTATAAGTAAAAAAATCTATAAATTGAGCTATTTTTGGTTTTGTTAAGTAGTTTTATTTATTTATCATATTAATATTTTAAAAATCATTCTAATGAACTAATTATTTTGCTTTTCAGCAGTTGTCGTTGATAACTTAATAGTACTATTAACTTATACCAAAACTGTCACTTCATCCATATCATATTTTTTACCAGATGTATTTAGTAATAACCAAGAGCTGAATATATAAAAGAATAATTTCCGAGGCGAGAATATTTATGATTAATCAAGAAATGAACAGAAAATTGAGATTATTATTTAACAAAAAAGGATTATACGAAGAAAAATGGATAATATCCAGGCACAAAAGGATGCAATAAATTTATGAACAACCAAAACTTGCCCAAAGAAGATAGAATAATTTCCTGATAATAGAATATTAATTAACAACCAATAGTTGCACAGAGAAAAAAATAAATTCTGCAAAAAAGAATATATGTTAACAACAATCGAGAATTACATGGAGAATAAAGAAATACTTCTGTAAAAAATTTACATTTACAACCACAAATTACTGGATAGAGAAGAAGGAAAAGTTTCAACAAAAGCGAATATTTTCAGTAAAAAAACAATTTACAAGCACAATAGCATTAAATATTTCCAGTTGCACTTACTTACCAGCAATCAAACATACAGATGACACTTGCACATCACATCAACCCGAAAAACAACTCAAATCTTTGAACTAATCGCTGAAGTTGGAACGATCCAATGATCAGCCTCGTCAGCTCTTACCAGCGTCTTATGTAATGCATTTTTAACAAGCATATATGCTGCATCAATTGCAGAAGTACCTTTATGCATGGCAAACGGATGTGGTCTTGGCAGTCCACATAAAACCAAAGATACGATTTCTTTTTGTGCAATTCTTGGGTGCGTCGGACATGGAAACTTACTCGGTGGAACAACTTGATTTATGAATGGACCAGTACCAAAAGATACGTTAAGAATTCGACGATACTCCTCCTATACAAATGACCAAAATATTTAAACATTCTAGAATTTTAGGACGATTTATTTAATGTTGAAACAGTCATCTTACATATCTTAAAAAATAGTAATAAAATCTCAGCAAAAAAAAGTAAATTGACTTTTATTGCAGTATGTGAGAATTTGGTGTTAACTTAGAAACTAATTTAAACTGAGAAACATGTAGAATAGAAAGTGAGCTATCATAGAGCCCTTGGTAACCCCCCCCCTTCACATGTAAATATCCTGGAGGAAGTGAGTTAAATACATGCAAATTGTTGGCACATCCCCATTGACAATGTAACCCCCACCATGACACTCATGCTTCCCGCCGTCAATGTAATCCCCTTCCCCTTTGTGAAATACCCTCAGAGGCGTTTATACTGCAGCTTTGAAATGGTGTCACTGGGGCATATATGCCACTCCACTGGAATGGCACATATGCCCTCCATCAGAGTAAAGCCCCACCCCTTGTATAAATACCCTCGGGGGCATAGTCTACACATAACACTGGTAGCCTCACTCTCAGGGGTATTTGCTAAGGTGTTTACAGTAATCTAGCATGATTAATTCTTACCCCCCCATCCGGTATTGCCCAGAGACCAGCGATATCATGAACCCCACCATCCATCAACACTCCCTCTGTGTGCCAAACTGGTTGAAATAGTAGAGGAAAAGTGCATGATGCTCTAAGCGCTATGGCAATATCTCCTTCACGAATACATTTTGTTTCTAGACCACTTAAACTGTAGGCTGTAACGCCCAATTTTATTGGACACTGATCAAACAGGTTTACATTTTTAGGCAGACAATTTCGAACGAGATTTTCAAATGCTCGACCACGGAGGACTCCCCCAACACCTGTATTTGTTAAAAGAACATAATTTTGTTATAAAAATAATAAGAAACCATTTTGCATGTTATTATGTCATTTATATTTGAGGCCACCGTGCTTCAAAATCTTTACAGTGGGACTTTTATTGTGGGAAGGTAAGACCACTCATTCTTAACTCTCTATTTTGATGTTTTAAAATCATTCTGTTCCGGAATTTTGATGACAGGGTATTTCTTTGGTGGGAGGATAAGACAAACTAATAAATCTAAATATTTTGAACTCATAAGGTTTGTAGAAAATTCCAAAAGGTTACTTTGCATGACTTTGCTATACTATCAAGATGAACTGAATAGATGAAAAGGCTAAATATACTCGAAATGTTGCTAAAAAATCAATGAACTTTGCCATTTTATTTGCGAAAGGCTTTTCATGCATCTATTTCATTCATGGAAAGTCTAATTTTTGCCTTCTTTAAATTGTGAAGTTATCTGTTTGTACTCTTTTTTCATTTGAGTTGACAAAAGAATTCTCTGCTATTGTTACTTAATTAATTGGTGAAGATTTTGTTTAAAAGTGATTTTTAAATTATAGTACAGAATATTTTCAAGTGACCTAAAACCTTTTAAAACAATTCTTAGAGAGGTATTAATGATCTTTTCATGCGTCTACAAGCTTTTCTTCCATAGACAAATTTCTCAATGTTTAAAAAATTCTAAATTCATACGATTGCAAAAGAGATCGATAAATATCTAAAAATTTTTAAGCACTATACAGAATTTTTGTTTAAATGAACAAAAACTAATTAGTACTTTTATAGTACTTACCGATTCACTGAAAATGAAGAAGTCATGAGTAAATTACCAAGCAATTTTAAATCTAATTCGAATCTTTAAATATTATGAAATTTGACCTTTGAATAAAAAAACTCAATATTGCTGAAGAGTCACCAAGGTATGTTTGTATTGGATAAAATCTTATTCGGTAATGACAACTTCATTACTTTTAAAAACCTAGGTTATTCGGCCGAATAAATGTACACTATACTTTAAAATGCATTTTCGAAGCTGATATATACATAAATATATCATATTTTTATACAAGATATCCACACAGTCCCCGGAAATACTTTTCAAACGAAAGGTCATCTCATAGTAAAAGACATAAAAATATATTCTTTTATTAATAGAAATATACATAAATCTAGCATGATTTTCCACTCTAAGTGAACTTCCGGGGTCCAGATAGAAAAGATTCTAAATATAATTCTTGTTTAACAAAATTTTAATTTTGATGGTTTAAAAAATATCAAGATTAGTAGTGACAAAAATATATTTCTATAATTTTTTAAAATTGTCCATTTCAGTAAAAGTTTGGTTTGTCTTTTATAAGAAAAATTAAGTTCGAAAAACAAGGGAATTTTATGCTCTAGGTTTCAATCTTTTGGAACGTTAGAAAAATTATTCTTGCAATTGAAACGCTTAACAACTATGATATTGTTACCTGGAAAATCCCAAAAGTCACTTCTAGTTAACTTTGTGACAGTATCTATCATTTCATTGATAGATAATCCTGCGGCATACATACCCCCTACCAGAGCTCCCGCACTGGCTCCACCTATAAAGCTAACCTATTGCAAGCGAAATGGTAAAAAAAAGTAAAAATGGACAATAGGCTACAGAATATATGCTTCAAACTCTTAAAATCAATCAGAAAGTATTATGAAACGTGATATTTTAAATAAACTCATTGCGAGCTTAAAATAACCTTTCTTGAAGCAAACAAGATAAAATAAATAGCAAAAGTATAAGATGTGCTACTGCATTATTTGAAACTCTTCAGATAATATTCTAAACTTTAAACAAAAAATGGGCTCATGAGCTGATAAGTTTAGTTTCAGAACAATGGGTGGAAGTGTAGAAAATACCACTTAGTATAAAATTTAAAGCCTTTAAAATATTTCAGAAAGTATTCAGAAATACATTTTTTCAACAAAAATGGATTCATTATGAGTTGAAAAGTTATCAAAAGATGTTTGCCTTTTATTTCTCTCTCAAATTCGCTTGTACAAGTGAAAATTCATTACTCTCATTTTCCATCTAACCTACACAAAAATTTTAAAATCACTGCCAAGAGTTAAGCAGGAACGCATAGCAGACCACAGAGAGATGAATTTCATCACCTATTTCTTGCAGTTTACTTGAAAACCGAAGAAAATGGGTCTTAAATTTAAGAATTTTCATTGAAAGTTTAACCAATAATAATTACCCCAATGAGTCGTCCAATTAATCTTTATATTTTAAAGTGATTTTTAGTTGTGGTCTACACTTACTTTATTCTCTAATAAGCCTGCTTCATCCAATGCCTTTAAACATCCGATATGAGCATAAAAGCCAAAAAATCCAGGTGCGAGAGCAAGGGCAAATTTTTCGTCACTTTGATTCAACCAGGAAAATAAAGATTGCACTTGATTTTCACTCATTGAACACTCTATTGAAGTACACGTAGTTTTGGTAGGGAATTCTTCAGTCTGTAATTTAAAAGAATTCGTTTTTTAATCAATTATGTCATAATCAAAGTATGAAAATGGCAAAAAAATTTATACATTTGAAACAGGAATACTGTACAAAAAGTTCATGAGATCACAAAGCATGTGCAAATTTTATTAGGTAATTGAATGGAAATACTGTTTCGGCACAAAAATCACTGTTTAAAAAGAGTTTGGACACATAAAAAATCCAGGACATTGAAAATCGACCAAATTTTTTATTGCTTACGCCAGTAAGCAGCCAAGCCGTGTTATGTTATTACAAAAGAAAAAATTGTTTAAATATAAATTGGCTTAAAGCACTAGTTTGTCAGTGTCTTCAGATTTGCTAATGATAATGTTTTCTTTAGTGTCTCACAGTCATTGCATATGATCCATCACAAATATTCCATTATGTAGAATAGTTTAAAAAATATATATGTATATTCCCTTTGAAACTTTCTTTGTATCCTTTCCAAACATACCAATAAACAAATATGGAACCGTTTACTGGCAATATGAGCCATTTTCAGATAAAAAGTAGAGCCACTTGCGTAAAAAATATGCTCATATATAATTGAGAAGTGAGAATCGGCATGAATTAATAAAATCTTCAATTTAACTCGATTCCTTTGCTCATAACAAAATAAACATAGCTGCGAAATAATATATAAATTAAATTTCTGCGAGATATTCAAAGTTGAACCAACCATGACAGCTTGTTGTAACCTAAAGCATACACACTTTGATATGAGTGATGCGCCAAAAACAAAAGATGGAGATTTCATTAAAGCATGTCCAGCTCGATGATTTGCAATCATAGGATTTATAATAGCAAACCATGTATGTATCTTAAACCATGACACGAGTAATTGTACGATTGCAATTTCGCTGTTAGAATGCATTGAATGTATAGAGCAAAAAATGCAATATTATTCATAACATAGAAAATTTAAATATTATCAATGAAGGACGCAATAGATAAGTTCTCACCAATGCGCATGAGCTGCATTATTTAGTTCTAACAAAACTTTTCGCATCAGATTCGTTTAAGTAAGTCATTAGACTTTTTTGAAGTTAAAACGAATATTCGTCATGAATTGACGCTCTAAACCTTTTCAATCATTTTTTGTGTCAGACTTGGCGAATAGTTATTTGATTGGTGCTGTCATCATATTTAAGCCATTCACAATCCCATTTCAATACAACTCGTTACCAAGCCAAAATCTGTTAATGGTCATTAAATTTAGGCGAAAAGAATACTTAATCCTGCGTTGAATTAATATTCTTTTATTGTTGAAATACTGCCCGTCTTCCATCGAAAATACATCATGGTGTAATATTTGGGTATTTGTAAAATATAATAATATCTCAAGTTTAAAGCAAAGTCCGAATATAACACCACTTCAGCTGCAGCACCATGGAATTACTATTGAATTTTGACAAAATATAAAATTTCTAATAATAATAGCAAAATTTAAATATAAAACTGCTCTATTGTAGATGTAGCCTGAATTTAATCGTAACACAAATATCCTCAATATCTTTATCAATATCAGCATTTAAGCAAACATTGAAATAGCATAGTAGCCCATTAGTTTTGTTAGTGCAGCATGCTGTGCAGTGTTAGAAACTAAAAAGGTAAAAGTAGAATTCATTTTTGCACTTTTGACTTGAGTATTCCAATTTTTCTTCACAGAAACTGCATATATCTCCATTTCTCCTCCACAAATGTTTTTCTAGCTGTAATTTTTCAAAGTATTCATTGCCAACAATATCACTAACTTTATCTAGAGGTTATATAAATATGGCTAACTCCTCCCTGAAAATTTCCCAGTTATCATTATCAAGATTCATTTTTTGATAAAGAAATTTGCAGAAGTTTGCTGCATCTGATTCAGGAAGGTACTAGTTTGTTGGTTCATATAATTTTTCAGGTTCATGTTGTTCTTCTTTATCATACAGTAAATATAACTCATTTCAAACAGTAAGATCAAAGCATGGTAAAAACAAAGCATTTAAAGCAAAATGAAAAGTGTTAAGATCAAACTTTTCTTTAAGAACCAACCCACGTGTAGCGAAAACGCTCATAATATCACTAGATTTTGTACTTATCCACTCAACAAACCATTCAGAAACAAAAATATACTCCTAGTGCTTTTGCCTTACTGGCTGCTGTTTACAAAGATGGATGTTCAACTGCATGTCTAATATAACGTTTATAACAGGTCTGAAAAAACTTTGAAAACTTTACTTAATTTCAACATCTAAAACTTGAAGTGCATTAGTGAGATTAAGGGGTACAATGATACTTGACATGTTATACATTTCAAGTTTTTGAAACCAAGTTTATACGTAAGTCATGAGAATGTAGGATATACAGAAGTAGCTTTCTGAGAAATGTAGTTTCTTTCCAACTCATTACAGTGTTCTTTCTGAATTAAAGCAAAACACTTTCATTTCATGTACTACTTTTATAAACATCAGCAAGTGCATTTTTATTTATAGTTGGCTTGTTTTTCAATTCAGAGAACAAAATATGAGACTGCATAAAATTTTGATTGCCAGTAATAGAAAATACTGCAGTAAAGTGCTAGGAAGATTTCTCTCCTCTTTTCATTAGAACTTTACAAGCACCTTTGGTGGCGATAGTATATTTAAGTTCAGTTTTAGAATAGCATTTAATTTGATCCTTATTGATGATGTATTCTTTCTAGTTTCATGCCCATCTATTTATTGATGAACTGAATGAATCTTCCATAAATATCATTAGCGCCAACAAGTAGAAAGCAACAGTTTTCCAAGACTTGCAAAAGAAGGAAAAAGATTAAAGAAACAAGAATAGAGCAAAAAAGATGGATAACAGCAAGAAAGAAACAAGAGAAACAAAGGAATGTAAGTGTATTCACTTTATACATATGTCAGTTAAGTGATACGTGTGTGTGTGTGTGTGTATGTGTTTCCACTAATAACAAGAAACATGAAGATGAAATACAAAAAAATAATTGATGACTAGCTTGAACTTGATGACTAGCCTCATTTCCATGGCTAATTTGTGGAGAGTCATTAAGAATAAGAACAAATTCCCATTGGCTGCTCTATGAAGAGTCATCAGAATAATTCCCTATTGGCTAATCTGTGAAAGGTCATCAAAATAAGAATAGGACAAAATTTCCATTAGTTGTTTTCATGAAAAGTCACCAAAATATATGAAACAGAACATAAAGTATAGGACATTCTGGAACATGCGAATCTAAAGCATAGTTGCAGTCCTAACAAAGTTTGTCTTAAACATACAAATTTTACATATTTTAACATGAAAAATAGCAAGATGAAGCTTGAAATTTGCATCATTACCGATAAAAATTTTAATTTTTTTGAACAGATTAAGTACTTTTTGCTAAATTCATTGATATTTAATCTTGAAGTTTTTTGCATTCTTCACTTTTATCCAGTTGTGTAACTTGTCTTCAAAATCTGAAAATTTCAAGTTACTTCCTCTGTCATGTAATTGTCAGGTTTTACAAGTTTTCATTTTATTGTCTTCTAACACAGCTTCAAGTTCATTTTTTTATTGATTTATCCTCAAAGAGTTTTTTTGCTGTTGCCATGTTCCTTTGCAACTGATGGAAGTCCAATACCAAAAACTCCCCTTTTATGTTCTGACAAAATCTAAATCCGATTTGATGGTGTAATCTTTTTGTTTAGTGTTAGGATAAAAGATGTAAGATATAGTAATATGACATGTTAGTATGTACCTTATATGTGGACAATGAGGCTTAGTAGAGGAGATCAAGTCCCATGTGTAGCAGAGAGTAAGCATACGGCCAAACAAAAGGATTTAATAAAATGAAATAGTTAATTAAACTGGAAGAAAAGAAACAAAAATATAAGATTGAACAAAAAGACATGTTCCTGCTAGCTTCTGCTGTATACCCTCCAAAAGTGTCCTTAAAACCAGCTCTCTGGTGAATCTTACTGAAACTTTTAGTCCATTAGTATACCTATGGTTATTTTATTAATAGGCTTACAATTATTCTAGAATTAATCAAAGTATCCCCTGAAACTAACTTTGGCAGAAGTAAAGGAGCAATTAAATGATAGACTAAATAAAGCAGAGTTATAGAATTAATGACAGCTCAAGAACAATATCCAATCACTTAAAAGTGAAGTTTGAAGTACTGCGACAGATGGTATAGAGGAGTTTGAGAGTCTGACCATTGTTGAAAAGGCGTTATGACATGGAACATACGTAGATAGAAAATAAGTTAATATGTTTTTGCAGAACCATAAGGAACATGACACATGGCATCATATGAGGGCATAGATCAAAAGAATTTATTGAAGGATTATAACAAAGGTGCTGATATAGAGGATTGGTACAAGGATTCAATTTGGTTAATAAGCATAATGCAGTAGAAGAGACAAAAAGTAGGAAAAGTGTAGGCAAAACGTAGCAGAAGCATAGACAAACACCTGTAAACATGTTTGAGCAGTCATGCTATAATAATTTACAGAAATAGCAGAACCAGCATGTATCCTGAAATTTAAGCATAATTTAATGTTGTATAACACAAGGCAATAATATCCATTCAATAGTACATTAGACTTAAAACAGAGAAAAGTTTGCTAATATTCTTCAAATATAACCATGACATTTATTTTGGTAGATGGTAGCGGGTTGGCAGTGCAAAAATACTTAAGTACCTTTGCCTCGTCTTTCTTGCTACTCTGCAGTTGTTTTGTGCATACTTTCTTACTGGATTGAGCTCATATTAATTTTGTATTGGCAAAAAGCATAAACCAATATTTGAAAGATAATTAAAATACACTAGCAACAATCCAAAAGTATCTGTTTTGTTAATTCCTTGTCCTACAGAATAATTAAGAAGTAACTTCCTCAAAACAAAAAAATTGACAACATTCAGATTCATACCTTTCTTATGTTTAAGATTCAAATTTGTTTCAGCACAAGTTGTGAATAGGTTGATGGGTACAAGTCCAACTTCTAATACTTTGAAATACTCACCACTATGCTTTGGTCGTTTCTTTTTCTTGCCTTGCCAAGTGTGGCATTTTTGAATGAAAAAGGTTCAACCAAACTGCTTGCATCCTGGTACCTACAAAACGATGCTATTTGGTTCTTGCTTTCAGTTAACGTAAACATGATTTTTGTTGGATAGCAAGTTTACACATTAAAAGTTATTCCTCAATGGTCAATACTGCCAAATATCAAATACTTGATGGGGTTATATGACATTAAGGAAGCAATAGTTTTAATTCAGCAGAAGTAAAGATGTAGTGCATGGACATTAGCTTACATTCCTCCTTTCATACATTCTAGATGTTCAATTTTAAAAATTGGACAAGACTGGTGCCAAAACTCAATCTTGTACAATCTAATGTATTGAATCTTATTCAGTACAATAACGTGATCAAATAAATTCATTTACACATTGTTTAAAAACAAAATGAGTTGTTATTACGTAATATACGTACACAATTGAAAAACAATTCTAGCATTGGTATAATATCATATTCCTATGTATTATAAAAAAAGCATGAGACATTGAATTAAATATTTTCTAAAAATAGTTTGTTAGTAGATGACATTGCTGCAATAGGACAATGTAAAACAAATAAACACATAAAGTTGTTTTGCAAATTAAGCTTTAGTAACATTTTGTATGTAAAAGAATTGTCATTTTGCTATCATAGAGACATTGATTTTAGTTTTGATCTCCATTTTAAACCAGATGTTTTTTCCATGCACTTTCTTACTGCCAGAAAAATAATGGAACAGCATGCACAATTACTGGTACAATGTAACAACTTTAAATATGGAGTCTAAAGCGCTACTTTTGGAACATTTTGTTGCATCTGGTTTTGATGTATTTGTCAGGATATCTGCCCTGTCCCCAGATACTAGCACCCCTAAAACCCACCTCTTGGGAGTTGATGGTTCAATGGTACGAAAATCGATTTGTAGTACCAAGGTCTTGGGTTCGAATCCCGATGCTTCCAAATATTAACAGCTATACATTCACCCAAGAATCCTAACAGTATTCACAACCAGTTTGTTGGTTGTGGGCTGATTCTGAAAGCGTTTTTCTTAGCTTATTGACCAGTCTTTGGAAGTTGGTATGTAGTCAATGAAACTCATTTTTAGAAAATTCTCTCAAATGATTTTGCATTAATACACTATGTGAGATTGTAATGTGTTGATTTAAATAGTGTATTGAACTAAATGGATATTGTAGGTTCTTGTCATTTTTACTTTGATCTAACCAAGTTGGCTTGAGAGTGTTACTAAGTCTCTAATACAAGTGCTCTTTGGAATTAAAGCTGCCTCATGTTGCAGGTGTTATGAAAGTACCAGACAAGAAGAACACAAAGGCTATACAAGCATGGTAACATTATACAATCATAACTTGTGTTGCTGAGAGTGAATAAGAAACACACTCAGCAACACAACAAACATGGTCTCGACGCCAATCCATCTGGAGAGTCACAAAATGATGCAGCTAAAATGGAATAACTCTTACGAGAGTAATCCCTTAAGAACTAATTTTTGTAAACAAATTAGTTCCTAACAGCAGGCAGTGTTTAAGTAGAAAGGGCAATTTTTAATCTTGATTATGCTGATGTCATTTTAAGTCTTGTAAGCCCATCCATGTTGACATTATTGTCTGCAATAATTGGGTTTTTAGTAAGACATTGTTATTAATGGTATATAGTCTTTTGCTGCATGTACTGCTATTATTGCAAAGCACTCAAAGACATTCATGAAAACCAGTTCTAGTCATAATCACCTTCATGCACAATTACAGTTTGTTTAAGACAGTTATCAAGTTCAGCATGTCAGCATATTCATGATATCCTGTGACAATTGGCAAATAAGATTAATATGTTTTCATTAAAGCATGTGCAAAGAGGCTATTTTAGCTGGCTATTTCTTACCAGCCTTTCAGTTTCTTGAAAGTTTTTGTTAGCAATTTACATATACGAAATATTTTCTACTGTGATTGATTCTGCAATTTAAAGTTGTCCAGAAGTTGTTTTATGAGAGTTTATGTTCATACGTGTATGTACATAGTGTAATATAAAAAAGTTTATCTAAGGTACGTTACAATTTATATTAAGTAAAAAGAACCAGCATAGTTCATGATACTAAGTCATTCATAAACTATTCTTATTCTACTTTTCATAATAAATGGATTCATTTTGAATTGAAAGTCACGAAAGCAGTTATCTTTAATGACATATTTACATTAATAATTCCTTCAATGTTTTAATATTATAAAATACACTTTTACTTTAAATTATTTGTCTGTTGAAAAATTTGTTGAAACAAGCAAGCCTAAGTGCCAAATATTACTACTTTAAGGTTCAGTTTCTGTACTTTGTTTCTTGAACTTTTCAATATTATATATAATTTTTAGTGGTACGTTGCTTGTTATTGTGTGATCTATACTTTCATATAAAAAATGAATTCTTTCATTCCAAAGTTTGTGAAACATGCTCATAATCATTTTAAAATAGATTGAAGAGCTTTGTAAAAATTTGTTTTGTAGAGAATGCTTAGTCTATAAAGTTCAGACATTCATCGATGGAATCCATGTGCGCTTCATTTTCAAAATTACTACCACAGCCGGAGTATTCTGAATTTGAACTTGTTTAATTATTTTTCTTAATCAAGCTATTAGACACAATCGAGTTAATTTGCGAAGGTACTGGTGTTGTTTCCACTCATTAGAATCTGAAATGTATTTGCATAAAATAACCAAATTGCTGAAAAATAGGGTAAAATATATTTTTTAGCGTCGAAAATTTAAAACTGGTTTTGTCTGAAACTTTCAATTATTGTAACACACATGCTTTAATACGCAGCCGAAGCACAACAAATAAAATAATGCCATTCTATCAAAATGTAGGTTCGAGTTCTTGCTGCTGCTGTTATCATAAGTACTTGCGTTTATGTCTGTGCTTAAAGTTTCTTTAATTTCATCAGCTATTCACTTGTAAACCGCGAACGCCGCCATCGGAACTGACAAAGTTATTCAGAAGAGTTTGCAATACAATTTTGGAAGATGGTGGAATGGTTCGATGCATTGAAAACCATGGGGTTAGACCATTAGCCTATCGCTTCCGCGCAAGATATGTGAGTAAATATCGACGCAATTCATGAATAAATTGATATATTACATGATAAATTGAAAATCCTAGGAAAACATGAATCGATTGGCTGAGAAATCTAAGATGTTGACATTTTTAAATAATTTCACTAAAATAATGTAGTCACACCAGAGTCACTACTAGATTGATAACTATCATCAGTAAAACGGATACATATATCAGAATTTAAAATTTTTTCACTTATTTTCAACATTAACTTTTTTCTCTCAGGTCAAACTTGGTATCGAGCACCGGTATCATACGAAAGCTCGATGGATTAGCCTATATTTTGATTCAAATCCTGGCACTATTTTAAAAGTGGATCACGATTTAAAGCTTCAAGATTATTTTCTTCGATCTACCACAATTAAACCTGTAAGAACTTTTCATGGATTTTCCTTCTCTTTAAAGTATTTAATTTAGCGTAAAGATGCATTAAGAGAAAAGCATAAAATAGAGTTGTCCTGCATTGTATATTGAAAAATTTAGTGAAATGGTATGGTATTTCTTCATAGAGTGAAACCCCGCTAAGTTAATTAGACCTGAATTAAAGCATATAAAAGACAAAAATATAGGGATTTATTTGAATACGACACTTATCTTAGAATTTATGTTCTTAAATTTGTCTGTTGAAAATTAATTAGACATAGTAACACTTTCACTACCATCAGACCAGAAGCCATTTTATTATTTTAAATATGGTCGATATTGTAATTAATAAATTTTTTTAATTCTGGTAAACATTTACAAAATTAATCCTACACATGGTTTTCAATTTTTTCAAATTTGAATTTTTTCAAAAAAACGAAACAATTATTACAAATTATTAATTATTTTAGTGGTGCTGAATTAAAATTTATCATTTGATAGCATTTTTTATTTTAGGTAGTGAAAATGAATTGGCTCTGTACTAGACACCGCACAAACCCCTGGGAAAGAGACCAAACTGATCCTCTACCCCCATACATGATTCCCTCAAACAAGCTCGCCTATAGACCTGGTACGGCCCCGAACGCCCTCGAATATGCCAAATCTGTCACCGAAGCGAGTGGCTTCGATAGTGTTGGTTATGCCCCTCTATTTCCTCGAGAAGATGATCGTGAATTGGATGATTTATTCGAAGATTTGAGAATGCCAACAGAGGATGAATTGGGTAGGCCAGTTGCGCCGACCGACCGACCGAGCCCAACCAACCGGCTTATGTATGATGCTCGGTTTGCGGAAGTGCCAAAAGGAGCGGCAAAAATGGAACCTGGCCCGTGGTTGGGTTCGCTTTACGATTCTGACGAGGAATATGACGGTTCGGAGGAAGGCTCTGACATTGATTTCGAAGATGACGAGTCCAATTTTGACGATGATGAGCCTGATGATGATAAATAGATATAAATGCATCATAATATCCATTATTCTATTAACATATTTCACCCTGTTAAGAGTTGGGTTAGATATTAACAACTTCACTGCTTTTCTAGCTAACATAATAAAGAAGTTAAAGTGATTGGTTGATTTAAAGGAATTTTTTGAAGTTCAATATTGTAAAAGTCCATGAAACTAGCCATAACCTTGCAGCACCCAGAAACTCACCATCAGCCACATCACATGACTAAAATCTTGAGAAACTTTCAGGATGAAATGAGGTGTAAGCATTCATCGTAAGCTATATGAGAATAGACAATGAACGCATACTTGACTTTTTGAACCCATAAAGATTGCTTAAGCTATATGCACATTATTCAACTGGACTGGTATATGCTTTGTGCTGGACTGAGAAAAATTTGTAAGAAAGTACGACTGAGCTACAATGCAAGAAATATAAAAGGTTTGAACTTTTGTTTTTTGTGCATGATGATATCATTTGCTTAGGAACAACTATACCAGGATTCTAACTTGTTCACTCAATACAGAGCCCAATGGCCAAGAAAATTAACTTTTGAAAAACTTGAAATTCCAACTGTATCAAGTATTAAAGTTCCAATACTGATATCTAATTGTTATGCAACATATCTTTTAAGTAAAACTGTGCAATAGCAAAGACTCTGCAAAAGCATTGTAATGCTAATGCTTGCCATCTGTTTTGCGTTGGCTGTTATTGTGGCCTTTCAGGCTGGCAGTTAGCATATTCTATACTATCATTCGTACTTCTTTTATTTTATGGTAGACAATTATAAGCCATTCAACATTTAGTGGATACAAACATAGATCTATTGGCATGAATCAAACATTTTTTGTAGCAGATATATCAAAATGTAGTAAAACTAAATGGTGCTTTTAGTTGTTTGTGACCATAAGAGATTAGGTAGCATATTTACAAGAAAAAGTTTAAAAAGTCTACTTCTTTGCTAGAAATTAACTCCCTTAGGGATTAATTCTGTTTCTGTAGCTGCGGTCAGTGTTCATTTATGACGTTCCAAGTAAATTGGCTACACAGGTTCTAGTAGGGTTTTATATTTTGTGTTGATGAAGTTAGCTCACTTCTATCAACACAATTAGCGCATGATAAATACACATATTTCTGTCACAGCTTCTTGTGCTTAGTTGTGTTTCATGTTTCTAACATTCTTTTTCTGCTTAAAGGAAAATGTATCCTGATACATGAAAGAATTTCAAATTGGTGCATCACATAAACATTGCACTTAACTATATCTCATATGTACTGAATTGCATTTGCCAAAATGCATCACTAAGTTGCCTACATTTTTGTACATGACCAAATATAGATCCTATTGACATTAAAAAGTTTATTTATTTGTCCAAGTCATGGTGTAAAACAATAATAAACTTATTTAATCTGCAATTTTCTTCTAGAAAAATATGCCTACAAATATAATAAAAAAAACACACTGGAGATTGCTAAATAAAGATGAACAAAATTTACTGGTACAGTTAATTTTTGCAGCCATTCCAAAAACTTTTCCATGTCTCTGACAAATCAAAAGTCACAAATGATTTAAAGAGAGATGTACATTGCTCATTCAATTTAGGTTTGAAGTGCAAGTGTTTTTTTAAAGTGCGCAATTATGAGAGAGTCAGAATAAACCTAATAAATCAACCTCATTGAGCTATTAAAGCAGTATTTAAAGAACATCTACTATTAGCAATTACCATTCTGCTACTGACTTATGAAACAGTTTTATTTTATTTACTTCTTTTGTGAGACAGCAATTAAAACTTCCTGCTTAATGTGCTATATGTATTGACAAAGGTCTAATAAATTTTAAGCTGAATATGAGAAAAATGTTTGATTAGCTAAAGTTAATCCTTAGAATACAGTTACAAGATTAAGTGCATTACATCAAAAGCCTGAAGATGAATCCATCAGAAAATTTTGGACTAGACACCAAGGCTGATTTTGTTGACTTGTTAAATATCAGGTACAGATCAAAAAAATATAGGTACATAAAAACTATTGCACAATTGTATCTCAGATTGAAGGATCACAGTTATAGGAATACACATGGAAAACTATTCTTTTCAAACATATAAATAGTCTCTTACAAGATATATAGCAATTGTTAGGATTGCTGCACCTATCTATGAGCAATGGCTTTACTATTCGGTTCTTGTTGGAAATCAACTATAGTCAATTACAAACTATAATTGTGATATTTCAAGTGATTGGTAGTCTTACTTTGTTATGAATGTTTACAAATAAGACTCAGGACTAAAAACAGAGTATATTTACACCGACATATATTGTGTTGCTGGAAGTGAACATACTTCACGGTAACACAAATCCTAAACTTAGCCTGTCACCAAAATCCAGCGATGACTTGCCATAAACTTAGAATTCCAATATGCAGAACATTGACTTGCCATAAAACAGGATTCTGCAGCTATAACACAAATTTAACTGTTAATGAGTTAATTCCTAACATACTTCCGATCATGCAGGTTAACTATCTTCAGTTCTGGTTTTGTACTAACTAGTATACAGTAATTTATATATCTCTTGTCTCACCTCATTCTTTCTTACTGTTATAGTTAAGTATTATGTGTTAATTTGCAATGTCTTAGAAGTAATTGTAATAGTGATCTGGCATTCGTTGACTCATGTCATAAATTTAAGACAATCAAAAAAGTTTTGAATTTTTGTATTAAAATATAGAAGAATATGATAATTCAACTCTGAGGTTAAGTATATTTCTCTACTAAATATAATGACATCGCAGAACTAAAGCAGGCTTGCTGTAGTGTGGCACATTCTGTCTGAGATAATATTTCCAGAATCCCTAAATACACCACCATGGAGCGACTAAGAATCAGCCCCCCATTGTAAAAGTCACTATTGAAATATTTGAAAAAGAATCATTTTATCGAAAGGGTCAATTAAAAAATAACTACTTGATCCTTTCGTTGACGGTACATTATTTCGGATGCCCAACGGTTCTGCGAACATGAAAAATAATATAGTAAGGGTTCCCGAGAGATACTTTCCGCATCCTTGTATGAGTTGTATTGTTATGGACTTTATAAGCTGTTTTAAATTGATAAGAGATTATTTAAATTGAGTTTAGGTGCTAGAAAGCAACCAAAATTTCCAAATAAGAAATGATTTCATTTACGAGTATTTGATGACCTTGCTAGCAGAGTTAGTGCCTCGAGATTATCAAACCGAAGCTTTTGAAAGAGCTGTTACCGAGAATGTCATCATGGTGGGTGACACCGGTACGGATGAAAAATTGATAATCGTACACATTAAAATGAATTTCCAAAGAAATGCTAATAAATATTTTTTTCCTAATCTATTCTGCCCAGTGCCAATGTTATATATATGAGTGAATTTAAATTATCATGCTGTAGGTGTTGGTAAAACTCTGGTGGCTATATTGCTCATCCAAGATTTTTTTCGGAAAAACGCTCGCCCTTCTGTCGTAAATTCAACGAGAATAAGCCATACATCTGATAGTACTGGTCATGTGCGATGGGCCGTATTTTTGGCTCCAACTCAACAACTGGTTAAGCAACAGTCAGAACGTATAGCCTCATTCACTGGATTACCATCACAGTATTACATCGGAAAAGAGTTAGATAAATGGGCAGAGCCGGATTGGCAAAAGCAATTTCGATTAAACGTGAGAACTTTTTTCATATAGAAAGTTTTATTTATTTTTCATAATTGAAACTGATGCCCTTTCCGAACTCTATTATCTATTAAATAATTTTGGAACTCAGTTACTACCCTGCGCGCTTCTTTTATTTAGGATCAAACCTCATGAAACAGGCTTTCTGAAAGGCATCTTGCAACAAATTTGCGGTCACTTTTTCTTACAATATTTAATTGTGATAGTTCTTTATTCGCAATAACTGTTACAATACGTTTTTACTTTTTTCAATATGATGAAATGTTAATTTTTATTTGCTATTTTAAAAGCCCTTTGTCTAGAATTTTTATACTGCTATTTTTTAAGGGCATTTAAGAATAGGTACATTATAAATCCATAGTTTTACATATTTGAATATTAATATTCATATTCCTTTGGTCTTTAGTAAATTTTTTTTGTGGTGATGATTGAATTTGCATGTTTGATATTATTATGTAATTATTACTTAATTATAATTCATCGCAATGTATATTTTGAACAATTTTTCTGCATATTTAAACCTGCAAATATAAATAAAAATCTTAAAATTGAACTTTTTTTCAATGATGCATGGAGTACAAGGTTGATGTCATCATACAATTTCCAATTAAGTACTTTTAAAGTGTAGTTGATATCTACAGTGAGCCATAATATAACATGCCAAATTTGTCCAACTGATGTCCCTATTCACAATAAATGATGGTTTATAATTTGTGACTCGCTCTAAAATACAGTTCTAGAACAAATTTAATAATAGCATTACTATATAAATTCGTAAAGAATGGGATAATTAAATGTTTTTGAAACATATTCAGCTTAGATTTTTTCAGTTTTTAATACATTTCATGGAAAAGCATTATCTGAATTCGCCGAGAATTTTATTGTATACTTCTAATGACTTTTTTAAGTATCCACAAAAATTTTACTTTGTTTAAAAAATTTTTACCTCTTTACAAATGATGAAATATTGGAAGCTATTCTTAACTATCTGATGTATATTTTCAACTATTTTGTATATGTTTTTTAAACTTCTCCAGAAATAGTGCTAAAATACCCAGGAAAACCATAGAAAATATTAAGAATTAAATTGACTTTGTTATTAGGCATGATTAGCTATATGAAGCTAGTTTTGTAAAATTATTGCTAGCTAGTGTAGTTATATTTTTATTGACACAGACTTGTATATTGTATAATCCAGTATACTGGCCATTATTTGACCATGCAGTTACGAATTAAGTGTCTTGGATAATGTCCACTTTGAAGATTAATTATGTACTTCAATATATAAAATCAGCCAATATTTACAAGTTTGTTCTTATGTTCACACTTATTATTGATTTCCTTTTCCTTATAATCTGCGTTTGCATAAATAATACATTTAAGCTCAAAAATTAAATTTTTTAAAACAATTAATTTATATACATTCAATTTTTTTAAGGATGTGTTGGTTATGACTCCGGGTGCTATGCTGAATATTATTTCCAGGGGTCGAAGTTTTCTTTCTTTAGAGGTATCTATCTACACATATAAATGAGAAGTATTTGTTGGTTTATCTTATGAATGGATCCTTTAGTGGGATCCCATTGAGACTATGCATTGCAAAATATTTAAGCGAGTTAAATTTATCCTGATGAAGTGTTGAAAGGTGGACCCGTGCATAAGCTACGCCTCTACGGTTTGAACCAATTTTTAAAGAACTTGCTGGTACAGTAGAATGGGAGCCGCCTGACACACAAGGCAAAAACATTATTTAGATATATTTTTATAGCATACTCCTAATTTTTCGATTCTGGTTTCTATTTTTAAAAATGATATATATTTTGAATATTTTTCCTAGGATATAGGAATTGTGGTAATGGACGAATGCCATGGTGCTCGAAAGAGACATCCCTATGCTCAAATCATGTCTTTTTATGATATAATACCGGCCGATCGACCAAAACCGCGTATTTTCGGTATGACTGCATCTCCTAGAGCCGAGGTACATTTATGTACTTGTACATGAAACTTCGAATATAGTGAATCTGCTGGGGCTACTGAATTAATGCGTCATATCTGAAATCTGTTATATCCGAAAATCGAAAGCTGAACTTGGCACGATAGTTATTCTTTCATTTGCTAAAAATGAAAATTTTCAAAAAAGTTTGTTATGCCCAAAGTTTACTGTAATATTATATGCGTACAGCTCACTGTAATAAGTATACAAGCATAAGTTGATTTTGATTGTTTAGATTTTTGAATTTTTCGTTTCAATTGCAGTAATGTATACATTTTTTTGTTTTTTAGTGTTTTGAAGTAATGCGTTGTGTCCCATATATATGCGATCCTGAACGTAGTGACGTTTATAGATATGCAGCAGTGCCTGAAACATCATTTTTCATGTACTCTACAGATGCGGTAACGACACTTTATAAATATATATGTATATGAGCTAGTAAAATACTTGAACATATACATTTTTATGTACAGAGATGCGTACTGATATTTGCGCATAAATGTATACATATTCATTTCAAATGCAAATAGGGATACATAGACATTTCTCATGCATTTACATTACTCATTATATATATATATATACATGCATTTACATATTTATTCATGTAAGTAAAAATTTCTCATTTACATTTATAAATAAATGTATGCTAGCACTGGTGCATGAACATAATTTGTTATTATCCTGTATTTTTGAGCAGGTCTCAACAGTTGATTCTTTTCGCACCTTAAATCGTATTTTTAAAGTAGCCTTCGATGATGGAATGTTTTATCCTTTTCCAGAATGTAAGGTAATAAAATGCCTCGTAAGTTTTTTGCCGATTGTATGTTCGGCGAGCCCATACACTTTTCTGCATGTTTTAATTGGTATTTGACTGTTTACGCTGTACGGTGCCTTAAGATGAATTAAATGGTTTAGAGAGCTTGAATATACGTGAATACTTGTTACTTGAAGTGTATCTTTAGAACTATATGCAGTGCTAATAGAACGCTTCCGACATGAACATATTCATTTATATACATATGCAATAAAAATGCATTCGAGCCCTTATCGTACTTCTCCAAACACATGCACGTGAACAAGTTAGAATATGTATTATTGCTTTTGCACATATTTTATATATGTATATATGCACTGTATTTTAGTGCATTTTTAGACAGTACTTACTGCTCCTCTGTCATAGATAAAGGATATAGTGCAAGATATACATATATCTTTAAAGGAGTTGGGGCTGTGGTGCGCGGTAAGGCATGCCATATTGGTTTTGGAAAATGCATTTGAGAAAGAATTTATTAGTTATCGCAGTCAGCCGCAAAGAGCGGATCGCATTAGGTTAGTATGTTCGTTAATCTAGGTTGTAATAAAAACTAGAGTTGCACCATTCGAATAGATTCATATTTTAAGACCCGCACAAAATTTCTCTTAATATACCGTTGTATAGTACAAGCTCTTCACTTTGTTAACATTAGCTGTTAAAGAGCGAAGACTTGGAAAAACAGAGTAATACCTTAGATTGAAGGATGCAATTATACTTCAACATTAAACTGTTCAAGAAAATGAACTATTTAAGTGCTCGTATCATCGAGGCGAACAAATTCAAATAAATCTCAATTCCATTAAAATAAACAAAAATTGACCTTTGGAGAATTTAGATAATGAAAATATCATGTTAAATTAATGTTTCAGTAGCTTGATCAGAAATTCATTCAAACTTGCTCACTCCATTTATCTTTTTCCATTCTTTAACACAATAAAATAATAGCTATATATACTTGTCTGCATTGATAAAATTAAACTCAACTAAACTTGATTAACGATATCTTTACAATTTACATTTCTATCATTTGGCATTTTTTTGTGTTCATTACAACATTTTTTGTTGGTTTATGGTGAAGTCTTGTATAGTACAATCTTAAAGTTTCTAATAAAACTTAGTGGCCTTTCTTGCGCTGTCTTTTCAGAGCAATGTTGAAGTATGTTGTAGATTCTTTGGAACGCACAGTTCGAAATTCTACTAGAGAAATTGAGGGTTTGCCTAGCATGATGTGTAGACTATGCTCCTCCAAAGTGCTTGAACTTGCAAAGATACTACTTCAATATGGACCTAAGTATATTCCCGAGAAGACAGAATTGAACCGAAATGGCGATTTTCGATGCATGGTATTCGTCGAGAAGAGAGTGACAGCGAAAGTAATTTGTAATTTGTTGCGTTTGGTATACGGTCCGGAAAGTATGAACGAAATTCAAAATGGTAAGCCATACTTATCTACTTGAATACAGCACCATATTTTCATTTATCTTGGCATAATTTTGTCCAAGTCTCAGATGTACACGTGAAGGATCCCGAAAAAGGACTTGAGGTGCTAGTGTAATAAGGGTTGCCTACTAAATTAACTTTTTCCAGAAATTGTTTATATCAAACTTTAGATATAACAAATTTACTTTTTACTCCACTTGTAACAAGCAAAAAAGTCATAACGTACCAGGTTCAGCTGAGTGAGATTTTTGACTGCAACAAATTTTGGATATAACAGATTGATTCGGTGGTCCTGGCAAATTCGTTGTATCCGATGTTTATGGTATTAAACTTAAGTCATCGTTTTTTGCTGCATCGAAACTCACATGTAACCAGGATTATCCTGTAATACCCAATATTACTTGATATTTTGCTGGAATATGTTATTCACTACCTTCGACCTTTGATCTGTATAATGATTTCTATATGAGATCTGTATTGAAGATCTGCGTGATTTGATATAATTCAAATTCTAATGGAGCAACAACTTGCTATATACTGCCAGCTCGCCCATGCACTTTTGACTCGCCGCAGACTAGTGACTTTCATAGATTTTCTACTTTTATCATGCTGCAATAATACTATATCTTTTTGTGCGTCTCTATCTCTTTTCATGTTCCCTCCTAATATAATCTCTTACTTAGTGATTCGGAGGTTAGACCTAGCTTCCTAAGTCTGAAGTAAAATTTTAACACGTATCACACTCCATCAAGGATAATGCATCATCGAATTTGTACGCAGTACAGCTTTTCTAACGTACACAGGCACCATAATTTTCTATTTTGTTGAAGAGTTTTAAATATTTTGTTTATTCCCAAATTAATCAATGTTAAATGCTCGATTTTATGATTGTTCTTCAGTTGAATTGTATTTATATGATTCAAGTCACTGTCGTTGCAAATATGCACAAACTAGTCAAAATTTAGATATGCAGAAAATAGTGATTCCATAAATATTTATATTATTATCGAGTCGATTCTCTACAACTTCAATGTTAGAAAGCAAAAATCAAGCTATTTCAGTGCATGTTACAATTATCAACATATTGATTCGATTTGATATGAAACCATAAAAACCAAGACAGAAAAATTTAAGTTTGACTTGGTACATCCCGTTATTCAGGGGGTCAAGAAATTTTGAATGAAAAATTTCGAACAAAAAATTTACTTTTGAAAATTATTTTGAACTGGGCAGAAAAGAGAAAAAGACCAGTGCTAAAGTGCGGCTATGTTATAGGGGGTACCCTTGCTTCAACCTTTATGACTCGACAAGCATCCGAATCAAATTATTGGAAGCGTTTTGATACTTCCAGTTCGATGAACGATTTTAAACAAGGGAAATTGCAGATGTTAGTTACAACTGATGCATGCAGCGAGGTCAGTTTTTTCCAAGTTAAAATTCGTATATTTTATTTTTATCTTTCAAATATTCCTGGTGTAAACTTTGGATGTAATGATTTTATTTTTCGAATTTTAACTTACAGTGGACAAATGAAAAAGCCATTGTTTGCTAATTTTAGTTTCATGTTTTCGGATGTCACGTATCTATGCATATACAGAAAACATAAGATACAACAAATTCGCTTTTGCCAAATTTTAGCTTATTACGATTTGGCATAAAAAAACTTCTTCCTCCGAATGTAACAATGTATTGTTTTCTTCAATTCGCACGAGTATTTTCTTATATTCGATTAGAGCACAATGTTGCTACATTTGCTTTAAATAGGACAAACGTTTGGACTAGGCGCAATACAGACTCATCAAAGCATACTGAAAATCCTTGAATATTCCAACCGTAGTAATACGATAACGATGCCTATTTGAAAAACATGATTTTATATTGGAAGTGTTGCTCTATTTGAATTTTTTGAACAACTTGTCAACATTTCCCAAATTTCTAATTTTCGATTACAACAGCATGTTGTTGACTGGGGGAAGACGTTAGCTATATCGTAACCGTACAATGTATTTATATCATTTGTTATACGTGCATGTTTTTGTGTTATTTTCATAACATATTTCATGTAGTACGTAATGAGGCATGTATGTTTGTATCTGTCATATTGACTAAAAATAGGGAATTGATGTGCCGGAATGTGGTTTGGTAATATCACTCGATCCATTTAAGCATACAAGACAGCTGATGCATACGCGTGGACGAACGAGAGCAATTGGCGGCAAATTTTGTGTATTAGTTCCAGATTCGGGGCCTGATAGAGTTAAGGTAAGTAAGTATCTGTGTATGTAGCTATACAATTTGGAGTATATACGTGTCATAAGTATGCATGCATATATATATATATATATATATTTGATTTAACACAGATTTTAAAAAGGATTAGTAAATTTCACTAACTGAATATGGGATATGAAAGTCAGGATTTGGCAGGAAATCTACATATATACATATGCATACTTTACAGAATTTAAAACATAACCAACATATAAAGAATAATTTAATCCAAACAAATGCAGTGCGTTCTCATATATCATTCTATAAAATCTGCATGAATTGCTGTCATATACATCGATATTTTATCTGCGAGAAAATAAAAAAATCGATAAAAAAGTATGTATGCAAATTTTCAGGATAGATTTCAAATGCTGTCAGTACTACAAAAATTAACATGAAAATGAATAAAATGTTATATTATTACAAAAAAATATTTAATGATGATTTTAGCTCCCATCGAAGAAATGCTTGATTTTTTATATCAATGTTTTCTAGTTCTGTTATATCAATTAATATGCAGAATCAGCTCGAGTTAGTAAATTTGGGTGTACATCATCTACTGCTTTGCAATGTTTTCCTTCGAATATAGCACCATGGTAATTATATTAGGATATTGTTGAATACATCATGATAGTATTATATTCGGGTGGATACTATTATATGCAGTTCAACCTCTAGAAAATCAATAGAACCGAGCCAAAAATTTTGCATATTAAAAGAGATAACTAATCGAGGGGGGTGAGAAAAGTTAGTTAGCTGAATAAGGACTGCATGAGCAGTGTCAGTAAAGGTTGTTAAACAGTTTGAAAGAATTCAACTGCATTAAAAATTTGATATAAATATAGACTTGCAATCTGCTGGAAAAGTTGAAGGCTACCTCAAATTAAACATCATTGTGCTGTATTTGGGAAAAGATAATATACAGCACTGGTTCACAAAACATTATGGTTTGCCTCTGGATACTTTAGTTATCAGAAATCGAGTCTAATCGAGTTAAGGTGGCTGGCTTGAATTGAAAATTTTTGTTCCAAGTCAATTCAGTTATCTTGGCTGGACTAGAGTTGAACAACTTGAAAACTTTGCAGTTATGGCTAAGTATCTTTGCCGGTTTTGTTTATATTCATATCAGATTACTGCTTTTGATGCATGTAACTGCCATATTCTGACAGTTACATGTAAATTGCCATTGACTCTTCAATTGAAAAATAATTCGGAAGAATTAATTTGAAAAGTTTACTGTAAAAGGTTATTTTCACCATCTAGAATTGTAGGTATTTTTATTCTAATTTTTTTGTCAACGTTTTTCCTCCACCTCTTAATTTTTCAGTACTTTGAAGTTCTAATGAAGCTCATAGGTGTCGCATTTAAGTGCACTTTTTCAATACCCAAGCAAGTTCTTTTATATAATACCAAAGGCAATTAATTTACATTTTTGATTGCATCATTCTTTAAGTAAAGTTTCTATTCGTTTTACTATATATACTAGGCTCGAATAGAAACTTTCAGAGGGTTTTATTCGAATACAACCTTCACTCGGAGTACTATTCGAATACAACCCTCAGGGGGTTGTATTTGAATGAAGACGGTCGTGTAACTGATGTGAATGTATATTTTAAGCTATCGATGTAAACAGTAAACTTTGACTATAACAAAGCTGCTCTTTATGAATTTTTATGATGAAAAATAAATAAAAGAGTTGTATAATGTTAATATTAATAAATTATTCGAAAATATTATACTTTTTTATTGCTCAAAATTTCTTTTTAACACAGATGACATCATTTAAACAAAAAGTAAAGCTGTTTTTTGAACATGGCAATTTTGAGTCAATTAATTTGGCGGTCTAGATGAATTTATGCATCCGGAATTCACTGCACATGCCAACAATGAAAAAGAATAGTTATATTTTGGCAGAACTATTCTATATATTGTTCAAAAAAAGTTCTGTTATTGTTGAAAGATAAATCGTAGTTAAGGTGTCAAATTTCTCAAAAATAATAGTGTTTTATTTTTAATAACATGAAGTTGAACGAACTGAAGTCAAATCATTCAGACCTTGAAAAATAGTCAACGATTCAGCTATAATAGCTAGTTAAATACCATAAATAAGTTGATGAAGCATAAAGTTTTTTTCTAGCAATATTAGCAGAAAACGTATTTCTTGATGAAATAGCAAACTAAAGTGATAATGTATTAGAACCATTGAAAAATTGCAGGGTGTGTTTTTCTAGGCGTGCAAGTATTTTTTACCGATAGTATTATATGTCATTAAGCATGCAAAAGATAAGCCAACTTTTGGTAGCTCATAATGAATTCATTTTTGCTGAAAGGATGTAACTCAGAAAAATTTCTGACAAATGAGTTTTAATAAATGCAGAACCGTTTGTATCCTTGTATTTTTTTTTCTTTTTGATGTTAAGCTGGAGAAAATGCTTTCAGATGCTGAGCTAGTTCGTAGAAATAACTTGGCACATGAGACTAAATGCAATGTATCTCCCTTGAGAGTCCTTTTCCCAGATATCATTGCCTTTTTCCCCTCTTCTGGAGCTGTGAGTGCACTTTACCTGCATATGCACTTACGTACATGATGATGCATACATGCATATCTTTCAAGATATAATAAAATTGACGAATAAGAAATATTATTATTTAAATCATTATTATGATAGTTTTAATCGTTTTTACTACGTAATCTGTCACTTTATTTTGTAGACTCTTGACTTGGATATGGCAGTTTCTGTTTTGAATGATGTGGAACAGCTACTAGGCCTCCCGCCCACACATTATGCCTATGAAACGTGTCAGAATTCGAAAATTGTTTGCACTGCAAGGTTGCCCACGTGTTTAATTCCGGTGGTCGAACATATTAAGCCTCAACAGGTTAGTCTTATTCTTTTTTGTACTTTCGGCCAAGGGCCAAATTCTTTAGTGACCTGAGCTACAATAGATTACTAGTTTTTCTACAAATTATCACTTTTAATGAAAAAACGAAAAGTCGTTCTGTACCAATATTGGCTT
Organism: Vaucheria bursata; assembly: GCA_032358265.1. Lineage (NCBI taxonomy): Eukaryota > Xanthophyceae > Vaucheriales > Vaucheriaceae > Vaucheria > Vaucheria bursata. The sequence goes on along the minus strand of JAULBW010001438.1, from coordinate 96,456 downwards.
TAGATTTTTGGATGCAGCAAATGCATTCGATTCATTTGGCAAATATATTATATCCAATGATTCCAGTAGTACGAAACATACTACTTCAACCGATTTTGGTCATGCTTAGACGAAATAAGATCAGTCATCTACAGTGAATTTATGCAGATGGATAAATTGGTTGCTTTTTTTCTATTTGCTGAAACAAATTTTAATAAAAGTTTTTCTATAATGGAATTACTATGCATAATCTACCTAAAACAAAAGAGGAAAATCAATTGATTTAATTGCCAGTTTGAAACGCAGGACTTTTTCAAAGACAGAAATTTGTTCTAATACCATCCACGGAAAAGATGACAGTGACAAATTTGGTTCGAGTAGCTTTTATACTTTTCAGTTAATTAAAAGTGTGTCGATATGTACATACTGATACATTGCATCAAAGAGGCATAACCACGAAATATTCATTCGTAATTAACCCATTTTGTTCGAAAGAGCCATATAAAATATACCACTTTTCAATGAAATTGTCATGTAGAATACTATTCTTTTGACTGTCGTTTCAGAATTTTAAATCGAACAAATAACCATTTGGTAACCTTATGAGGCCTGCTCTTGCTAAAATGAAGAGTATGGATTTAACTGCATACGTGAAAACCCCAGTGCAAATGCTGCAGTTGGATAGGTTGGTAATATTAAATTACCGGAAAGTCCTTCCATGGATGGTCTGGTCTACACTTGATATTTCACACATGCACCGCAAAAAATGTTCGATTTTCTTTAGTTTTTTATCTTACTTCTTTTAAATTTAAACAAGACCAGGCTGGTCCTTATTTTTCAAAAGTGTACCCCAACTGGATCAATCTCAAACCTGTATAACTTCAAAAAAAGTTAAGTAACAAAATTTGAATGATATCCCCGAACTCAGCTTGGCGAGGCAAGTTGACAAGTATTTTTGAAGTTCAGATAGTCAATTTGGCCCGACTTCTGTAAAATACCAATAGCTAAGTAAAAATATAATATATATAAAGTTAAATGACTGTAAAAAAGATGCCCTGGGTTACCCCAATCAATACCCCTTAGCTGACAAAACAGATGGTCATTTAGACAGGTTTCAACGGCTACTGCAAACTTTGTGATGTTAAGCAGGATAATTCGATATAAGATGGTGAAGTTTTCCCAGGATATTGTCGGAATTTAAACTCAAAGCATTCTTCAAGTTTAGCGAGCTAGATCTATATATCGAATCACTAAGTAAGATATTTTATTAGAAGGAAATAGTAAAAGGAAAAATACGAGAAAAATCTTATAAATACATGTCAAATATTGTAGTTGTTTAACACGGTTCACGTGCATAGATCATTTACCATTGGTAGGTCTAAAAAAGTTGATAAAAATGTGTTCCTAAATCTTTAGTTACAGCTTCATATTGCAGAAGAAAATTTGATATAGAGATTCTATTCAAAGCGGATCTTTAAGTTTTTTACATTAATTAAATATTACAAAACCCAGTGTCACTATGAATCAGTTAAAATTTTTAGTTATTAGTCCAATTTAGTTCTATATAATTCTGGTTCATGATTCAGTTCAGCACTTTGGTCTTTTTTGTTATTAAGTTTAGAATAATACCACCAAGATAGATGCAGTTTTTTTATTTTGTACAGTATTCAACTGCTTGAAATTGATTTAAAGAAACTAAATACGAATATTTTAATGTCAATAAGATGCTACACTGACCAAATTTCTCTATTTCACCATAACAAAATAATTCTTATTACTTTAGCAATATTTTATTGCATGAGGCCATGACAACGAAATATATTTTTTTTCTTTTTTTTTCTACTTTAAACAATTTTTTTTATTTATTTTCATTAGATTGAGATTCCGATGTCAGAAAATAAATCTACTGTAGAAAATGGTTCTAATTTAAAATCCCAACAACATTTCGAGAATAAGTATGCGGGAGTTTTAGACCCTGGGTTCAAGTTTCCTTGTTGTGCGACTAAAAGGGTAAGAACTTTTTATTATTTTTTTGCTATCTGTAGATAGCTTAGACGAAAGTCTGATTCGTAGATTGCCATCTAAATTATTGCAAGTCTAGAACTCTGATCTGCTGAAATTTGATTTTGATGACTATTGTACTGACGATGGAACTTTGATATAAAGTTGGTTCTATTAATAAATGAGAAATTTGAGTTTATTAGAAATTTTTACATATATGTATGCATGTATTTGCAAATCCATACATTATGTACTATTGCACTGATGCAGGAAAGCTAATACATTTTCATTTATGCAAAAACTCAAATGAACTCGTTAGATGGACTTTCTTTTGTGAGCAGCTAACAATAAAAAATTGAACTAGCAGACTTTATCATACTTATATACAAGAAAAATTACCAAAAAATTTTTATTTGTAATTATTTGGAAATATCGTACGCTACGGCGATGGGTAATATAAATTACACAATAAACCGAAAATAATAGAAAAGCTCTATTTAAAGTTCAACTTGATCTTTAAGTAGGAGTTTTTTCTATAGAAACCAGCGGTGTCGCTATGTAATCCAAGTGATGGTATATTTATTCCATTTTGCATTGCAGTTACAAACTAAATCAAACAACTTTTAAGTATTAGGGTATGGAAATTTGATTTACAAGTTGATTTTTATGAATTAGATAGTTGTTGAAATTTATTTTCTAATTTATACTGTCATAGCAAATAAAGCACGACCTTGCCTATATGTATCTTCGGAATAAAAATATAACGAAAGTTTTATGTGCAAAAATTAAATAAGCTTCAAAGCAATAAGAATTATTAATATACTGGTTTTTAGCTTAGTTTAGTTTTTATGCTTTTACTCATTTAATGGATATATGCATATGCGCCCATTAATACATGTATGCATTCATATTTGCACACTGATGCATAGATGCTGATATATTTATACTGATACGTAAAAGCTAATAAGTGCACAGTCATGGATACAAACAGACATCATGTACTTTCATATGATGCATTCTGATAGATACATGGAGGTATCTGTAAGCTAATATATGCATAATAAATATATGTATATGCACATGTAGGAAGCAAAAGCTATTGCTGCGTTCATTGCGTGTTGTCAACTACACAGGTAATCGAAATCTTTGAATCTCTTACAGTTCAGCTCATACTATTTTCCTGTTTACTATTCTCTAGGAATATATCTGTATACATTGTCCGTTGGTTTGTATTGGAGACATATGCATAGATGTATGTCATATTCATTGTGTTATTAATTAATGGCGTTAAGCTTAAGTCATTTTTGAGAATGACTCTGATTCTGAACTTTAGAGCAAGTTGGAAAAATTCAGCGTACTTTGGTCCAATATCGATATTTGAGCCCAATCAGAGAAATCGATACATTGAATTCAGTAGAAAATTAGTTGAGTGTATCAATAGTTATCCCAGATTTGACTTGTTTTATTAAAATTCACTGGTTGGTATTGTGCATCTGAATCTCGAAATTATAAACGTAGATTACTGTATTTTTCAGGAATCGAATTCTTTCGGATCATCTAACGATCCATTCTCCATCAAAACGAATTAGCTTGAATTGCTACATGGGATTTGACTACTTTTTGCAACCCGACACATCAAAAGTAAATATACCAGCGCCAAATCGGTCCTTGTTAGGTCTCCATTCAATATCGGACATCCCGAAGAGTGCGGAAAAAGTTCTTTTTTACTTGTATGCATTACAATTTCAGGCATTCTCAGGTAAATATGTAACTGTTGATGATCTGTTTATTTACTGTATCTGTGTCCTTAATTGTACAGTTGATATTCCATATATTGATGCCATTAGTAACACCAAAATTACTAGTGAATTGAATACATCGAATTTGAGTTATTAACATGCACGAGCTAAGGGAGGTCGGTGGTGCAGAGCTAGTAAGAAATAGAATATGCCATTTAGAAAACCATCAATATATATTGTGCCAACCAAATATGCAAAAAGCTAATAGTTGAAGGAGCCTAGGAGAATCCTGGCCTATAGAACTTACATGTCTCCTATGCAAGTGCAAATAATGTTCTATACATTAATTGTTCTATTTTCGTTAAAATGCCACCAAGAATGTGTACGAATACTAGATGGCTATGAAACTCTGATGTAATGAAATCAGCGCCAATGGCCGTTTAATTTTGAAGCTTCTAGAAATTGACCAAATTCTACAAAATCCCCACTAAGTTCAAGAAACACGAACCAATCAGAATGCATGTTACCGTACCATATTGTTCAAGGAATAGTTCATTAGCTTTCATTAAGTTTCATTGATACTTTTATTCATAATAACAACAGTACAAGTAAAAATGCACTACTTTATTTTGTGCTTTTTTTCGTATTCGTGACGATTTAGTTCTGCATGGCAGGCAGCCAAATGTGACAAGAAGATGAGTTTTGAGACCTTGTAAGCTATATATTATAGGATGCTGTTAGGTTCAATGCATATTTTCATCACTATGGGTAAAACAACAAGATTCATTATGCAGATAACTTTTTTTTGAAAAACATGCTTATTTCTGCTTGTTTAAGAAGAATTTTGACCTTTTTGTTGATGGAATAATTTTTGCTATTACAATATAATCTCAGCCATACGTGTAAATTCTTTCTAGTTGAAAATGAGTCTTAACCTCTGATAGGTTGATTCGTGATTTACGTTGCATTATTCCAGTTGCACTATAGATCATCATCCATCTGAGAGTATTGGTGATGCATCTTTGTATTTTCATGTAATTTTAGTAGTCGAAAGTTCAACTACCCCCCAATACAACTGATAAGAATTTTAAAAACAGGAATGGAATCATTTTTATCTTTTTATTGCAATTGAAGTTTTGTGAAATTGAAAATTAATTCATGTTCGTGCACAATGCTGGTTGCAGATTTGGATCCAACCTTATTCAATACCTTCATCGTTACAATCCATTAAATATCCTGCCTTAACTTGAGGCACCTGCTTTTTTATTTTATGCAGCTTAGTTGATTTTTATCCAAAAAATTGAATTCTACCACGATTATCAAAAAGTTTAAAGCCCTCAGTAAATATCAAATTTTTCGTTCAAACAGAGGATATATGCAAGACTGGAGTACAGATGGTACGCCGGTGTACCGCTAATGTCCTCATATATTGGAATGGGTTCTAAAGCAATTTTAAACTTTTTCTCAGAATATCTATTTCCGTATGCATGTCTCGTTATTCTAAAGAAGTGAAAGCGGTAAATCACTAATTGAATGAATGCGGATAAAAATGTCTTTATTTTTAGCGTTTTTCTCTAGTATTGACATCCAATAATACTGAACTCAATTTTCTATTTGCTATTGCAATAGAAAACCTAAATTTGAGTTGGAGCTTCAGGTATATTATATTCGTTTTTAGTGAATTTTCACATATAACAGTTAAGTAAAAAAAGTCGTATTATAGCTGCAGATTTTCGGATACGACAAAGTTCAACAAATTTTTAATGTAACCATTTAATTCGGTGGTCCCTAAAATTAATTATATCCGAGTTACTGTTTGTTGACAATGTTGGCACATTTTATATTCCAAATTTCATTCTCAGGACGTGCTAGTACTCTGGTTGACCCTCATCCGATGGGTATAATTTCAAGAACACCGCTATCGATCGATGTTCTAGAATGCTGCAGAAAGAATAAATTTTCTATGTCCATCGGAAATATGCCACTATTTTTGACTTGCGAGCAAATAAATGTACTCTGCCGCTGCCACATGGCGCTCTCTAATTTTGCATGCTCCCCCAAATCGGTTCTAATTGAAAATTTTGTGGAAAGTTCCAAAAAATTTGAACCGAATGTTGAATTTGATAATGGATATTGCATTGCACCACTTTTTTTCAACAAATTGGAACATTTCATCGACTGGGAAGCTGTGTTGCATATTTCGAATTGGGAATATGAAGACGGTGGGAAAAGTTTAAACCGTGACTTGTTTCTTGGAAAAGAGTCGTTTTCGAGTTGGCGTGAAAGGTTAGATGGCGAATCATTGGTTGTTCGAACAAGGGAAAAGCGTAGCTCTCTCAGTAGGTAAATTCACACGTATATGTGTACATATGTATTTCGTTAAGGTTTATATCTAGACACTATATATTTGTATGCCTGTAGAAATCATCAAGAACATAAGTACTTGTACATGCAGTGAACTTTAGATGCAACAGTTCTGTCAAGACCATTCAAAATTGTTAGTTGAATTTGGCAGAACATGACTTTCTTACAAGTGAAAATTCCTTGAAAGGGAATTCGTTACTCACAAGGTCACTATTCCCGTTGAAAACAAATTGGCTTTACCCCAAGTCCACTGTATAGAACAAATGTATATTTTTCAGTAATTTGTCAAGGCGTATTGTTTTTACTAGTCATTGCCTTAAACTTTTGATCTGTATGATGATTTCTGTGATCCATTTTGAAGAACTCCACAATTCGATTTGTACCATATTTAAATGGTCAATGACTCGTTACGTACTTCTGATTTGGTGGTTCTGCAGCCAAATTCAAACAGTTTTGTAGAGACTCGAATATATCGATGTATTTATGATAGTTGATATTATTTGTTATTTGCTCTAAATTTCTTGTTAAAGAAATAGTTGAATACATATTTATGCTGATATTTTAAATTGCCTAACAATACTCGAAATATTCATTTTTCTACAGCATAATCTATATGTAATTTAAGAAAGTAAATCTGAATATATGTTTATGCATGAATTTATTGATATTTGTATACAATACATGATTTTTTCGTTCAGGGATTGGCGACATCTGTATGCATGTAACGTAAATTTGTTCATATTTTTACCGCAAGTATAAAAAAGTTATTCTTTTTCAGGAATTTTTATTATAAGAACTACATAGTCCGAAGGAACCCGTCTAAAATCACATTAAGTGAATACATGGAACAAGCCAAAAAGATAGGAACTGGAAAAGGTCCTATTTTTGTTAGATTGGATGAAGATCAATTAGGTGACACTCCTAATCTATTTTTTTACAAACAGTATTTTAGATAACACTCCTAATCTTATTCAATACAAATAGTATTTTGGGTAATATTCCTAATCTTGTTCCATATAAATCATATTATTATTATTATTATTCATTGGTGGCACTCAATCTCATTGAAGCTATTCCCAATTTTGTATAGTATTTTCCAAATATTGCTCACCAATTGATTCATATGCAGTTTATTTTTATGGTTTAATAAATTTTTTATAAGTATCTAAATTTTCTTCTGTAAAAGATAAAGATTTTACCTTTTTTTAAAGGAAAATTTTTGCATGTAAAAATGAAAGAATAAAAGACATTTTCCCATGTAAATTTCAAAGCATTAAGCTTAACTACCTGAGGTTAAGTTTTATTTTTTAAAGTTGAAAGAGAAAAGGCTTGCATGTGAAATCAATTGTCATTGAATGAGGTTCTCAAATTTGATGCAGTTCATCCAATGACAGATCCGAATCATAAGAAACAACCCGTTGAATTAAACTATGCTCCCTTTTGTTGGGGTTTATTATTAATTTTTCTGCTTTAGCAGTCTTTTTCTCAAGTTATTTCTTTAACTGAAGCATTAGCAAACGATTTTATATAGCAGTTATGTAATTATGACACGTACAGAAAGAACACGGATTGGGTATCTTTATTAATAATATTTTTTTAGTGCACAGATTGCTCCGTCGTTCCTATCTTCTCTATCTTCTGTCTCCGCATATCTGTGCACTATTAGACACTGATTCTTACAAATATAGCTGTTTCATTGGTATTTCGATACCATTATGTGTGAGATATTATACCAAAACATATTTGTCGTTTTATTTTCGTATTTATTTTTATTTATAATTAAATCTATCAATTACAACGATGATATGGGAGCTCTTAAGCACACCTCTGTCAAAAAGGCTACCATATTATAATTTCAAAAAGAATCATTTATACGAAAAGTTCATGTTGCTAATTGAAAAAGTAGAATATTTGCCCTTTCATCAATAGTTCAGGTTTTTCTACGCTGTATGGTAACAAAAATGTGAGGATGGGGTCATAGAGATTTAAGCTGAATTTTTATTATTTCAAATATAATAAAAACTTCATATTCTTTTTTTTCTTGATGGTTTATTATATGTGCTTGCATTAGTTAAAAAAATTTTTATTGTTTTAGTTTTAGCAAAACTGCCGTACTTTATTTCCGATGAAGTTTATGGGTCACTTGACTCTAGCAAACTGCTCTCCTTGGCAATCCAACTCCCTACTAGTGAGTCATTTTTCAACCAAATTATACGACCTAGTCTCGGGTTCAATTCCCCCTCAAACAAAGAAACTGGTGAGTTTCCTCATTTTAGATTTGTAAATATTAAATTAGGGTTTGATTTTAATTTTTTTTACATATCAAATGTTCCCATGATAATAGTTGCACATATAAATGCATTTACGCCTATAGATTTGCATATATTTTAGTTTAATTGATTGTTCTTAGAATAATTTTTAAAACTTTTTTGCGGGCTTCCTGAATTTTTCATTTCATTCAAAATATCATGCACCGATGGTTGTATTGAAGTAGTACATTCAGAGTGTTTTTTTACTTGAACAATATAACTCCAATATATGGTATAATATAAAATTGAAGGTAATCACTATATTTGTATGTTAAAAAATTGTAAATTTCAGGTTAATTTAAATATAACCTCTACATGCTATAGTCGGGGATGTTATTACTATATAACTAACATTTTTGCTTGAGTGTAATATGCAGTGTTGTAGTAAAATATTGTCCGCTATTTTATGTTTTTTTCTTTAAGTTGATATTGATGACGAAGAGGAGAATGAAGAATTGGCGTTTGAAGGAGTTTCAAACCCTAATGTAGGGTCAAATTTTGATGCGCTTTTGGAAGGAGAAGAAATATTCTATTTAGGAGAAAAATACAAAAATTTGGAATCCGGAAAACACCAAATTTCATCACAAATGGAGACCATTTCGGGAATAGATGAAATGAAATGCATAGAGAAAAAGAGCAAAAATGCGAACCCAGAGATAGGGCACCTTTCATCCCAATTAAGGCCTGAATTAGGGACCGATGTCAAAATGATTATCAATCAGGAATTTTTAAATCGAGGAAATGAGTTAAACCAGGGCATTTCTTCGTTTCAATTCGTGTCCAATTTGAACACAATTACCGAAATGGTGGTTGATCAGGATGATTCGAACCAGAATTCAGGACCACCTCAGGACCTAACTTCGTCCCAGACAAGTAGAAATGGGAAAACGATTCTTAACCAGGGAGATTTGTATCATAAATTGGGGTCAAATCAGACCCTATGTTCATCCCGAATAGGACTCGATTCGACTAAAAAATGGAACATTTTAATAAAAAAATTTTCTGAGGATAATAAGCCAATTCCATTTTTGCTTTTAGTTCCAAATTTTCAGTGCATTAAAAAAGAGCAATTGCCATTATCGATTGTGATTGGTGCGTTTTGTGCCCTTCCTATGTGCTTTGGGCTTGAAAGAGCACTTCTTGCGAGTAATTTACGTAAAACTGCATTGCTCCCTTGCAGTGTTTCAGCGGTTGAAACTGCCTTGAGACGCCCAGCAAATGAGCGATTAGAAACATTAGGAGATGCATGGTTGAAGTTTTATTCAAGTCTCGTTGTTATGCAAGTACAGGTTAGATATAAATATATCAATCATATTTTATATATATATAATAGCCAATATGTAATTTTTTTTAGGATATCCGCATATTTCTTCTTGCCCTTCTTGTACTCTGCCTTCATTCATTTTATGTAAAACATTAGAAGAACGAGAAATAAATTTTAGAGAGTTATTTTGTGCTCAGATGAAAGCTGAATTTTTGAAATTTATAAATCTCCAAGTTTAGTATACTGAACAAAAATAGTGTTGCACGAAAAAAATCACATCTGGTGATAGCACTCTTATAATAATTAAAAATATTTGCAGAATTTTTTGTAGTATTCATTTAATACAACATTTATGCATATATTTTTTCATTTCTTTTTTTTAGCCTTTACTTCTGGAAGAAGGACTGATTACCGATTTTAGAACAAATATTATATGTAATGCAAGACTTACGAAAACTGCAAAAAATTCGGGTCTAATGCCTTACATACACCCTCCCAGGTAAATTCATACTCATATAGAAATATATCGACACATGTACAGGAAAACCTCCTAAGTTGGACACTTTGTTGTCAAGTACTCAATTGTCCAACTTAAGGAGGTATACAGGTACACAAGGGACAAAATCAATTTTAAAATAGTCAAACAAAATTTATGGCTGAAAAATATCCTCAGATACTATTTCTCACAAAATTACTATTTTTGATTCTCTTAAAATATGAACTACGCGATTCAAATCTTCTACACTATTCTAGTCATTAATTTTTACTTTTGATCAATGAGTAACTCTGCTTTTTGTCGCATTTTAACGACAAGAGAAGAGTTGATTTACAGAACAATATTTATTGCGCGTTTTCAGGAGACAATAATATTACATAGATTAGGATGCTGTTTGGTGCATCAGTAAAGTGAATACTTTACTGTCCATTTATCAAGGCTTTTTTATTGAGAAATTTTTTAGTGGTTACAAATTTAGTGTCCAGTGTATACATGTAGCAAGATGTCCATCTTAGGAAGGTAACTTAAATATAGAAACTGCTTGCCCTTTTATCAGCTGTCCAGTCTACTTAGGAGTAGGAGAAACAAGGCATCCAACCTAAGAGGGCACTGTTTAAATATATACATATATATATGATTTGAAGTCATGTCGTTTTCTAAGTAATGGTTCTGTACTGGTTGAGGAAGCTGTAAAGACATATCGATGGATGTAAATAGAAAAGAAGCACAGGAAAAAGAAGAAAAGAGAGGAAGAATATTAAGTTACATAAATAAGCTTGAAACACAAAAGTTCATGTTTTTCAGCTCATTTTACCAAATTCATATTAATGGTTGAAGTACCGGGGGAAATGTACTCGAAAATCTAGTCAAATTGGGACAAATAAATGAAGTAGTTGACATGAGAGGAGGATATTTTTGTGAAAAAGAGGTGGAATTTAGAGGCAATTGGATATTATTAGCCAACCAAGTGCTTTGTTTGGTCCATGGAATTAGGGAAGTACTGTGAAGCAGTCATCGGCGGCACACCGGAGTATCATCTGCATAGTGACTTTGCATGAGTCTTCTACTCAAATCGAAAATTTTCATTATGAGAATCTTAAAGCTAGATTAGAAATTAGGGCCTAAATTTTAACTTTATACCTTTATTCACAAACATCAGTGTCGAAAGTTGACGGTTTCAAAAATTAAAACCAATAATTATTATTATTTACTTCATGGGTACACCGGTATGCCACCAATTTCTTCTTTTATTTTAAGTAGAACAAGATTTATTACTACGGTAGAATTGCAAGACATACCAGCCTAGTCAGTCTCAGTCATATTAGCTAGTCAGCCTCAATATATATATATATATATAAAGACTAAGTATTGCCGACATGATATTTGACTACTACAATTAATTGCGCAGATACTGGAAAAGAATATTATATTACGCAAAAAGAAGAATTAATACGTTCAATTTTGTCTCAAACTATAAATTAGCAACTCCATCCACTGAATTTTGCGTTATTGATAGCACTTTTTGGTTGTTCGGAATTCAGTGCTTGCATGCAAATTTATATGAATAGCAGCTGAAAAATACTGACAGACGCTATTATTTGCGCCATGATTTATTAGTGTGGATCGCTACTCAACCATTTCAGCTCCATTAGTGTAGACCTCAGCAGTGACATTGTCTCTCCAAAAGTGATTGTAACACCTAGAATTTTTACAAGATTTTCTAATTTTCACTGAATTAGTGATAGCAATAATGATTAGTAACAGGTTACGCATTTTTATATCGGATGCGGACAAGATTACACCTGAGTTTAATCAATTTCGGACTTTAAGCTCTATTTTAGTACCGATAGTAAAATATGGATTTGTTCATTTTTTGCGTAATACTTAATGTGACCTTACATGTAATACTTCGGATATACTAGTGCACTCAGCGTTTTTTTATTTAGATTTAAGTGAATTTTGATTGGCTAATACTATTATGAAAAATACTTCTTTTGGATTTTTTCTAGTAGAAATTGCTCTTTTTTCTAGTGATAAATACCCTTTTTGAAGCTTTTTCAAAGATACATGTATGAATTCAAAAGCGCAAATATTTTATAAGATTTTTTGTTTCATAGAGATTTTCTATATCTATGATAACTAAATTATGGTATTTTGCTTAGGTCCATGTTAGGAAGGCCATACATCGAGAACTGGTCTCCATCTTTTTTGCCCCCCAAATCAAACATGGTAATTTTTTCAATGAATACTTGTAAATACATGTTTCTTCTGTTGCTGATAAATAAAGTATTATTTTTCGATTTGCTAAAGCATTTTTATGTGTTCTTAATCTTATGTAAATTAGGATGTGAAGTATCCTAATTTATTTAAAAGTTAAATTAAATTATTAGTAAATATGCATTTTTCTGTAAAGTATCAACTTTAATATTAAATTTTGTTATTTTTAAAAATTAAATGAAATTATCATAATATGCACATATATAAATTTATTTATTTAAAAAGAATTGTTTTAAGGATGACCATGAAGTCACAATTTAAAAATAATAATTTCATGTATTTGATGGGTAATTACATACTGAAGGAATTCAATTCAGAATAGCTGTTGAGAGGTTTGACATATTTTTTAAAATTTTGAAGTGATTGCTAGAAAATTTCTCTGTGGAAATTTATATTGATCTTTTTGATAGTTTCGGTATAATTTCCATCGATATAGCTGCCGATAACTCAATTCCTGGGAATCATTCAATTTTTTCATATAAATAGATTTCAGTAGATAGCTAGATTTGTATGTATCATCAGTAATGCTTGTCGAGAATCAGTTTCTCGATGAAGTTTTTGAGTTTGAAATTTTAATAAAATCTAGCAGTATTTAAACTTTTTCATTTTTAAGATTATAGAATGGTGACATGGCTACCGTAATTCATCATATGAAATGTTTTCAAGTGAAAAACATTTGCTGCACATTTTCTGCCGTTTGTGAATTTTGATTGGATATTCAACGTTTTTTCAGTTGATCAAATTTCTTCTTACATTGCAATTTTTCGTGATTTCTATAGGTCTCGTGGAAGGTTCCTGCTGATTGTGTGGAGGCCCTAATAGGAACCTGTTTGCTCTGCGGTGGTGAATCGGGACCCCAGGCATTGCTGAAATACCTAGAGTTACCTCTATTACCAGGATATGTAAACGAAATTGACCAAACAAGTAATAAAATCGAATTAGATGATGCTACATTGAGGGCTTTGAATGCTAGCAAGCAAGGATTTTGGGCTTTAGGAGATGATAACGCACTGTCGAATTTACTTCAGAAGTTGCCAAAAGGAGCGTTTTTGAAACAACAATATTCAGGTTGATGAAAATTTTGAATTGATATATGAACTTTTGTAAAATGAAGTAAGTTTTTTTTAGCACGAAGGAACATTTTCAACCCAATTTAGGCAGGCAATATCAATTGTGTTCTATCTAGTATATAAACCAGTCATCAATGCAGGGTGTAGTATACTGGTATATGCTAGTGCAGTATGTTCGATTCATTTTTGAGTGCAAGTCTAATGATGTTTGTTGACCTTGATTACACATATTTATTTGGAAGTTTAATTGAACGTAATGAATAATTACATATTATGTTTAATCTGCTGAGTTTTGTGGCAACTTTTTAAAGTGATTGCTAGGCAGTATCTTCTATTCGAAAAATACATGATCTATATATTGATAGAAACAAGATGGAATTTGATGGTACTGGTAGTTTTTAAAGTAATATCTATGCAAGTTGATCCTGAATCACAAATTATCACATACGTCATTACCTTTATGGGCTATATATTGTAATCCTTTTTTAATATCCCCCTGTTGATTGATACCTCCTGTCTGGTTCAATGATAAATAAACCCCTTTAAATCAATACTGACCAAGAGTCAACCTAGCCTTTGCTCAAAACTACCTACAGTCATTTGTGCATTGTACAGTGACGCTTGCAGAATATACTACTTTTTCCATCAAGTTTGGTTGACATTGTCGATTTACACCATGCCATTGTTGGCGTTAAATGAATATTTAATTATTATTCTTTGTTGTCTTAGTTGAATTCAACTGCTCTGGATAAATTCATCTCTTGTGAGCTCATCTTCGCACAGAAAAATGACAAAAAACTGTTCACTATTTTTTATGAGATGGAAAGCGTGATCCTAATACAAGTAATTTAGAGAGGTATTTCTATATATATATATGTTTATATTTCTCTGTAGAGTTGAAGCCGACACTATTTTTGGTCCAGTCTCTAAAAGCACTAGAAGTAACATTAGGATACAATTTCAGATGCAAGTGGCTTGTACTAGAGGCGCTGACTCATGCATCTTATACCACAATGGAATCTGGGACAGTGTGGCCATGTGAAGGGGGGAAAACTCTACAGGTTTTAAATATTCAGTCAACTTATCTGTAATCCTATGGTTGCTGTGTTGGTTTTTTACTATCTGTCCTTTTCTTACATTCTCTCGAGTCAAACAGTCTTTCTTAGGTTTAACAGTATCTCTATTGAGCAAACAACCTCTCTATCGAGCAAACAGTATCTTTAGAGTTAACATAATCCTTATGTTGCACAATAATTTTTTTCGAATCAGCAGTCTTTTTTCAGTTGATTGTCTCTCTGCAGCTTTGAATCAAAATCTTCCATACAGCACCCAAATTCAGTAGAAATTAGGTTGTTTTTATATAAAGTATTGCTGGTCAGGTTATTGATTATATATGATATTGCTTCATAATATAGTTTTTGCAATACTAATTACCGTAGTTACATGAAGTTATCTTATGTTACCATAACATACGGTTACTCACTTGCATAGAAATAGCACAAGTCATTCATTTAATTACAGCATATTATTTAATGTTGATACTATAATTTACTTCATGTCGTAATAAAACACAAACGAGTCAAAGTCAGATTTATATTTCTCGTAGTTATATGAAATTGGTCACAATTGATTTCTTATCTGTCAAAGTAATAGAAAAAAGACTTTCTATGGTTATCTTTGTTGAAATTATTTTAGAATATTGTTCTAGAATAATCTTAAGTTGGGGTAGAATATTCCTTTGCATATATATAAAGCTCATTTATTTTAACAGGTAGTTTTCGTATAGCATTAACCTCCGACTATAGCAAATCGGACAGGACTGCCCAATTATTTTGTTGTATCTAAAATTTTTTATAACTGAAAATCTAAAGCTGAACTTTGACGCAATATAATTTTTGTGCTAATGCCAGCAATGAAAAATTTTCTCAAATGCGTAAAAATATTTTATGCATTTGTACTTATATTAAGGTTAGTGACTATCAACGGCTTGAAGTGCTCGGAGATGCAATTCTGTGTTACTTGGTGACAACTCAACTTTACTTGTGTGAAGACGAGTATAAAACTGACTCTCCTCAAACTATTTCTGAAGGAGTGGCTCGCTGCGTTAGCAACTCAACATTTGGAATCGTTGCAGCTAAATGTCTCAAATTAGAAAGTCACATCAGGTGCAGTTGCTGCATTTGTAACCAGAGTTTTTTTCGAAGAAGCATTCTAAAAATTTAACTATTTTTGAAATTTTTGCAATTTTTGTACCAAAATTTTTCTCTTCAATGAAATTGTATAATTTTCAGATTATTTGTCATTGTTCATATTGCAAAAAATTAAAAAAAATTCTTTTGCCCTTAAAAATTGCAAGAACTGTCGACTTGTTCATTCAATATTGCAAAAACTATTTTACTTGTAGAGTTGATTCTTTTCAAAGCATGAAAAACTTTTGGGTTGAAGTTGATGCCACTGTAGACTGACTAACTGCTTAATCAGAAATGTGAAATTGCACTAGGCACAGTATGGCTTTTTGATTATTCATTGCAAGTGAAAATTCATTAGATACAAAGTTTTCTGTAGACATATTTATGTTTTTAGGTGTGCTCCATCTATGGTTGTTGCAATAGAGGCATTTTCTACAGAAATTAGTAATTCTGGCTCACAGAGTTCTAAGGAATTTGATCCCCCTAAAGCTTTAGCTGATGTTTTTGAAGCCCTTGTTGCAGCGATATATGTTGATTCGGGGTTCAGTATGGATGCTGTAAATCGAATTTTTTGGCCTTTGTTAAAGGTAAAGTTGTTTTAAAACTTTTTAATACAGTGAATGAATCTATAGATTAATTATTTTTTTGACATATCTCAGAGACAGAATGTAGACCGAGGAGCGTATGAAACTCATTAATGAGCTAAAAATCCATTAATTTTAATTGCGCATGATATTTGCTCTATAATCTACTGTGACTTGATATATTGGCTATACTTCAATTAGTGCTAGAATTGAAAAATAAATAGTCAACTAGTCAGTACCAAAAGAAACTGGTCCGTAAGTATAAAATGAATGGCTAGGGTCGTTATTACCAATCAGCCCTTAAAATATTGCATTTCATGAGAATTTTTGAGAAAGTCAACTAGTTCAATATAATTTCATGCACTACTAGATTATTTAAAATTTGAAAAAACTGATCATATTTTGAACTTTTCAATGGTGCTGGTATTTTTACTGATCGTTCAATGATATTTGTCAAATTAGTATGGAAATTTCTGATGTATGATCTAGCCAAATGATTGGTTCAAATTTCACAACTGTAAGCTTAATTTTATTCTTAATTGAAAAAAATAACGAATGAAACTTATTTTCACATTCAAGGATCATAAAAAATTGTTCTAGAATTATCTTTCTCTTGACATTGCAATATTTGAGACAAAAATTCAAAAATGAACAAGTTTTTTTCTAAAATTATTATATTTTAATAATAAAAATATACAAATGTTTTTTTCTAATTTTATAGAATTAGTAGGTAATTTTTACAGAACGTTTTCTTTTATAAAACACTTATAATTATGAGACAAATAATATGCAAGATTTTTTATAGTGCTAATCATAATTAATTGCTCTAGAAATCTTTTTATTTAAAAGATATTTTTAGTAAAGAAATGCACTTGGTTTTTTTCATGAATCATAAGTAATAGTTCTAGAACACTTGTCTATGTAAAAGTTCTAAAACAGTTTTGAGACAGAAAATGTATGATATTTTTTGAGTCTTACAGAATTATGCATATCGGACCTCTACTCTGCGGAATACTAAAGAAAAAAAAGAAGCAGTAGTAAGCAAAGCTGCTAGAAAAACTAATGGGCCTAATTCTGCAAGTTTGGCTTATACTGAGCTACCAGGATACATACAGACAGATTTAAGTTTAATTGGTCGGTTACTTCGTGGCTCGCATATTAAATCTTGATGAATGAGTTTTCAGTTTAGGTACTTCGGAAATTATCACAAATAAAGTAATATATAGGGTTAATGTGGATCAATACACTAATTTTGACTTCTTAAAATTAGTGCTAATTTCTGTAAAATGCAAACAGCACTGTATGCTATGTACTCTCATAAAAAAAATTAATGCTAGTTACGTTGTTAACACTTCATACGGATATGAGAGTAGCAAGGGTATATTTGCAAATGCTCAGGTAGTCCAATAAGCTCGTTAGTAAAACAGAACAGATTCTAAAATTAATGTGTACATCAGTTTAAAGTAGGCATTTCAGTAGTAAGTTGACTCAGAACTGCGTACTCTTCTACCCTCAATCCGACTATCACAGATATATATATATATACATATTTTGATGCACATGACAGGTAAATAAAATTTTTCCCGACTAGAATATATTAGAAATATCAAGTGCAATGCAATTTCATCACCAGAGCTGAATTATACGAGTTTACGATTTTTTACTAGTAAAAAGATTGATTCTCAGTCGGTTGTTCAACATCAATTGAATGAAAAAATTTCTACCATGTTTATGGCAAGAAAACTTTTATTGCAATCAGCTAAAAAAATTAGAAATATCAATTATCATGTGTTTTCATTACTAGATGTGACTCAAACTAGTTTCTAATTTTCTTCTGTAAAATTAAATCTGCAGCCAGTGACTTAAAACAACACAAGACTTGAAAAAATTCAAATCTTCGTATGATATGAAAATAGTACTCATGTTAAAATCCATCAGCAAAATCAAAATTATTTGCTTAAAGAATCAAAAATAAAAGTAAAAAGTTACTGTTGTACATGAACATGCTGATTAAAATCCAATATCATGCATAAGATATTCCATAAAAATCATTGGATGCGTATTTAAATAAATTGAAATCAGTATCTAAAAATCTTTTTCATAATTATTTTCATATACATTATTAAAACAATTATTACTAAGTTACTAATGAGCCACTGAATTTGAGTATGCTCTTGCTTCAGAAAATATAGCTCTGAATTCAATTAAAAATAAATGTTATATTTATAAAATGCATGTTTTCAGTTGGAAATGATACAGAAAAAAATGTCTAAAAATAAAAAAAACATTTGTTTTCATATTTCCGACACAACAACATTCACATTCAAATAACTCATAAATTTACAATTTTTTGTCCTTGCTGATGTTAAAAAATACAATTTCGATCAAAGGCCAGTAATAGCTTTTCAAAAATGAAAAATTCTGTGCACTAAAGTACAAGTAATGCCCGATTTTATATATATACTTCTTTATTCAAATCATATGTACATATCGATTGAAATTGTTGTCCAAGTCTTGAAGTATATAAGTTTATTTTATGTTGAATTTGAACTTTCTGTAACTTTTCAATAACTTAATGTGACAAGAAAAGCTTTTGAGTTGATAACCGTACTTCAATTTAACCATCACAAAGCTTGACAAAAAATTTGGGTACAGTCTAAATTATTACAATGATACTTTTTTGTGCAAATCAAAGCTTGGTTTGTGCAGTAGTTTTATATTTATATAGTAAAATAAACTAAGATCACACTTGTGCAGTAAAACATTTCTCATGAAATAAAAGTCTGATATTTATTTCTAAACTATTCCTGGCAAAATATTTTTATTCCGTAGATTAAAGTTCTGTAGAACACTAGTAAATAATTGATTTGAATTTTATTAAACTTGTTTTGCAATCCAGCACTTACATTTTTCTGCGTACAACTACTAGTGAAATTTCCTTTGCCAAGGCAATATAGCATATGCTAGGCCAGTAGCTCCTGATGTGATTAGACAAGAATGAAAGCTTCATTTTGCTTTTGGCTCTTTTTCTGTGATCAAATAATGCTAGTTCATTTTGCTATGCCACGACTTGGTTGTATGAGGCCAGCTATCATTGGATAATGAATCCTTTTTGTTATGCTTAGCCAAAGCACTAATGCCTCAAGATTTCAGTATGGGCTTCATATTTTTATATCTATTCATTCACTAGCATTTTCTCATGTTGCTAAGAACATTTTATTGAAACTGTACAAACAAAGGTAGCTTCATTCATCAATCAAGCTGAGGCATTTTTTATCGTGCTCTTGAAAGATAGTTCAATACTGTCATTAGTGCATTTATGAAAAATGAAACACAACGCTAAGTGCTAAACAATACATACTTGATCCCTGATGCTCTGATTCCAAGTAAAACATGGATGAGTTTTTATTCCTTTTGAAGTTTCTGACATAAGGCCTGAACAAGTTTTAAAGGTACCATTCCTGACCTATGGGCCACTCTTAAGGAACATTGAATTTTTCCAATTCAACTAGAATGACGTTTGCAAATGACTCCTCAATCAACTCTAAATCAGTTGATTCCCAGAAAAATTTTTAGCTCTTCAAAGTACGTCAAAATGAAGTTGCAATAATTTCACGAAGTGATGCTATGTTTTACAGGCAAATATTATGATGCATTTTTGCAGCAAAATGTACTTACTTTAAATGGCTCTGTAATTCATCCTGCACTTGTTAATCAGAAATTGAACTTCAACCAGAATCTGACAGTTTCTCAATACCAGTATGGGAATAAAAATACTCATCTAAGGTGTACATGTAAGATATACTAAATGGTGTTTCCTCTCGAACTTACTGAACACGACAATGTTCATATGAGGAAATCCATTTACTTACTCGAATATAATGCCCTTTTAGATGAGTTTTTGCTTCAAATATACTTCACAAAAATTCTTTTATTTTTACAGAGTCATCAAACACTGCACAGCAGGTTTTGGTCAAATCTGAATTATCTCGAGAAATGTTCTGTGAGCCCAAACTTACTTGGAACTGATGAATAGAAAGTTACACAATTCTTTACACCAGCCAATGAATATACTAGCAGTTTAGCTATTTTCAAGTCCTTAAACTGTGATGAACTATTACCACGCAGGACAATTGGATAATGTAAATGTTGGTAATACTGGCATTTATCATTATAGCACACGATGCAACGTAAAAAGCTTAATCGCAATCATTAAATACTCTGCACTTAGACAAATAGACGTATTGCACCTGAATTGGAACAGACTATTTATTGTTGCCAATAATGGACCTTCTTCATGTAACCGCTGTTCCTTCTAACATGAATACTCAATCGCAGATTTTTGATGTCTGGATAAATGACATTTACATGTTTTTAAATTTTAACTAAAAAATAATGAACCTAGTAATTGCAACTTTACAAGTCCACCTCGGGACTGTGTTTTCAAGAGTTTAATAAGCAACTGGACATGTAAACCGAAAAGTGTATGACTTAGATGCAAACAGCAGGGATAATTTGGGATTAAGCAAAAATCGGCACTATATGCTGTTGGCCTTATTATCCCCAGGTTTATAAAGCGGCAATTACTGTAAACATGAATAGCTAGCTCTAAAAAGACTCCCAGACAGATCTAAGATCATTAATTTAGAGGTGTAATTTAAATTGCTTTAATTGAGTAGAACCGCAGGACAGTATTAGCGAAGAGGAGCAAGAAATAATTTGGTATTCATTTAGAGAGGTTGCACTCTACATTTATTCAGTATATTATATAGCAAATATACATATCGCCAACAAACTTGGCCTAAATTAGCGTCTCACATCGGAAATGAGGCAATCTTTTTTGAAAATAGGCCAACTAGGATCTAGTAGTTCAAAGCCCCTCAAAAACTGTGTTAAGCTTCAAAGGGGCAGCATTTGGCTTTAAATTACGTTATACACTTATAAATGCACTGATTTGCCAAAAAAACATGCGATACAATCATATCCCTTAAGACTTTTCCTGCAAAAAAATTAAATTTATTTCAAACGAAAAATATTATAATATTGACTATAGAAAAAATAGAAGTCATTTTTATGAGTCTAAGAGCGTAAATGTGGAAAAGCTATATGGTAAAATAAATATTCGAGTTATTAGCATAGAGAAAAGTAACCATTAATAAATTAAAGGATATATAAGAAAATATCATCAGAATGTAGGCATATATTCATACCTGTAAAGTATTATTTGAGCTAACAGGTAATCTGTCGCTATGAGGTCGAATTCTCGGGGGAATAGGCAAAGGTATTCTAGCATTTCGAGTTGATGCCGGTCTTCCTATCCACATTTTCTAATTAAAAATATGAAAAACAATAAAACAATATTAAATATTTTTCTAATATTTGATATGCCTGAAATTCTCTTGAAATGCTAATATCGTACCTCAAAATATCAAGTGCCACTGATGAAATTGTATATTAAAAAATAAAAAATGCTCATAAATAAATCAAAAAAGAATCTCAACTAAAAGTTGTCCACAATTAATGGCAAAAACTGTTAATAAGTAAAGTATGAAATAATATATATCTATGAAATATACATAATATGAACACTTTTACTGTTTTGCATACATAGATAATGATGCATCAACATATTGAGGGCTGTTTTCATTCACTTTCTATCCTTGAAATTAATGCCATCTATACCTGTCGCTTTTGAACTGTATTCAGACCCACAATGAACTGTTTTAATATAAGCATACATTCACAGGTACATGAAAACAAATCAACAAATGTACGTACCGAATCTACTGACATCGTAAAACAGTCTATCGGGGGGGACGAAAATGGCTGAAAATCTATTGCGGCAGCATCACTAGATCTTCGTCTTCTAGGTACAGGGCTATCTGCATCATACACGCATGTAGACATAAAAATTGATAATTCTCCATATTTTCAAAATAGACATTACTGTATTATTGCTGTTGTACAATAAACTTCGGAAATAATGAAATTGCTCATGAAGAACTTTCATTTGTAGCAAATAAATGAAATGTCACGTGAAAAGGGTTAAGGATTATTTTTAAGATTTGATTTATATTTGTGCATCTAAGCATTATGAGCTTTGACATTGAAGAAATGATAACTAGTTTTTTTAATACCGAGTATTTGTATCATATGTTCCTTTAAAGGTTTTATATATACATGCTTATAGCAAATACTTTTTCAAAAAAATCTTTTCAAATAATTGTATATGGTAAACTAGAACTATTTTAATTGTTCATTGTATGATAAATTTTTTTGTAGAATAATTTCTGAAAAATAGCTATTTTACGAGGCTATACCTAATTATCATAGGACCAAAGTCACACAGTGTACGAGTGTAGCTTCAGATTTTTGGATACAACGAATTTCAAAGGTGACAAATTACTTTGGTGGTCCTCACAGATTTGATATATCTGAAGTTCTTACCAGTAAAGAGTCGCGTACACAGTTTGGCACTATTAGTCAAAAGTGCATATATCATATACAGGTATGAAAATATTAGTTTTAATAACCTGGGATATTTCCCCACAAAGTAGCAGCGGCCTCGCAGGGCTGTATTGGTGGAAGATGAGAGACTTCATTCCCTTTATTAGAATGCCAAAATCCCCTTCTAAGGGTCAATTTCAACCCCCCCGGACCCCTTTTATCCCCCATAGTAGCGCTAACCAGCTCAATACTTGAGGTAATTGGGCCTGATCCGTCAATATGAGTTATACGGTCACCAACCAGCACACCCGCCACCTAATAGACACAGAATCATAGTTTTTTGTTCCTTGAAATTTTTGCTACAAAATCATCCGTTTGACAAATTAAAAAAAAAACTTTTAAAATAATGCAACAAATTTGAATCAGTATTTTCTAAAACAAAAATTACATTTTGCATTAATTGCATGTACATTTAAACTCACACCTTGCATTTATAGTCGAATTCTTGGACAAAGATATTAGTCTACAGTGAAAATAGATCTATCAGTAGTTGTATAATTGAGAAGGGGAGGGCAATTTAAGGCTTTTCATAGCTGGCATGGTTTACAAAAAATGATATTCGATTTTATTTGTGGCAAATTATATATATATATAAATTGAAATTAAATGCCTGTTAATTTAATTCGATTTGATTCATAGATTATGTGATTTAAAGTTACTAGTTTTTACGATCCAAACGTAGATAAGATCAATTGATTTATATAGATAGATTGATTTGAACATCAAGTCATAAGATTTCTAACATGCTCAAGTTTTTTACATGTTTTTCAAATATAGAAAGTTAACAAAGTATCTCATAGAGATTAATATTAACCGTGAAAAAATTCATTAAATAGCTTCAACTTTACATTGCTCCAGAAAATATTCTAAGAACAATTTCTATGTCTGTAATTCAATAAAGCTACTATGCGATATATACATATATTGTCAGCTAGCCAGTATTGGCATAAACAAGTATATAATCATATAATAAATGGCTAGTGCTATTTTACATGCCATCCTGTTCATTAAGAATTATAATCCCAAGGTAATCCTTTTCTATCCAACACATGAAAATTTTGAAATTAACCTAGTAACATATTGTAATATTACACAGCCTAGAGTAATGCAACAGTAACAGTAGCATCAACATTACTGGATGGTCTTTAATCGAGTTACTGTTACTGGGCCTTTCCTAGACAGTTATTACTTTGACATTACTGTTATTGGAGATGTTACTAGACAAATATAATTCAATGTTACTGTTACTGGACATGTTACTTAGTACCTGAGCAGGACATCCTCTTATTGAAAATCCCATAATCAACACCCCTCCTTCACTTAAATCTCTGAGTCGCAATCCTAGCTTTTCCCCCTGTTTGAAAGGCACTTCTACCTCAATACAATCACCGCCGTAAGGATCCTGCCATTCGTTTCGAAAACTCTGAATGAAAAAACGATAAAGCAATTATTCATTCATGCACATACTGTGAAAAGCGACCACACTAAAGCCTACGGTTTATGGAGTCCTAATGATGTCACTGTATGAAATTGCTTTATTTTAGCAGTTAGCATTTAAGAAGTTTCATGCCTTATTTGTCATGCATAGGTTCAGTACCACTGTCTTCGTTGGGATTCAGATATGGAATTTCATGCAATAGACTTTTTTCATATTATACCAAGTTCAGCTAAGATTTTAGATGCAAAAAATAATTGGCGGCCAAGACATATTCGCTATATTCTAAGTTTACTATAGGTACTTGATCTACCTCTGCAACTGTGGAATGCATGCTATCCCATTCTGAAAATTGAAACCCAGCCTCCTCATCAAACCCCCTAGTAGGAGAAAGAGTTCCCTGTGGAATCAATTCGCTATAGCTAATCACCCCACAAGATGCATAAAGAGAGGCAGGAGGTAGCGAAAAGCCCTGCTTAACCGTTTTTCCTTCCCGGTTTACGACCCACACGGATATATCGGAATTTATGCTTTTTCCGCTTTTCGCTGGTCGAACCTTATGAATAAAAATTTAACATTTATTTAGAAATAAAATTTTTATGGGTAAAATTGTAGTAACATTGAGAGTTTGAAAAAATTTATAAGTACTAACAATTTGAATCAAGTATTATGCATCAAAGTATGGAATAGATTGACATCAAAATTACTTTATTTTTTTGGTTATTGATTAATTAATCCGTGCCTAGGCAAAATTGACTACCCCGATGAAAACAGCTAAATTTCAAAGAATTCAATTTTTTATCTTATTTTTACCAGTTTAATACTAAGAATAGAGTTTCGCATTATGTTACTCTGATTTTAAAAAATTATTATAAATTATATTAACAGGACTCCAAATTCAAAAAATAATTTCTACTTAGTCATACAAGTGACCTTAAAAGGTAACAAAATTTAAATGCCTATGCCTTATCTTACCCCCTCTGATTAAATAAAAACAATAGTTTTCATGTACATTTTTTCGAAAATAAAATAATAGAAATGTTTGAACCTAACTAAACATTGGAATGTAGTATTCCCTTCTTTTGACCCCCGAACTGTCCAATGATTTATATATGTGAACCGTCAATGAATAACTGTTCTATATGTATATTTTCATCGTTCTTGGCTTTTCCTCTTATTGGCCTAAAATGTCCTTTGTGTGCAATATAAGACTTTACCTGCTGATTCGGAAGATAATTCTAAGCTCTTTCTACTATTTGCTGTTGTAATATAAGTAACGTAGGTAATGGCTTTACATACTGATTGAATATTTTTTGAAGAAAGAGTCATATATAAAGACGAGGTAAAACCAAAGCCAGGAACACTAAAAAGAGAGAGTAAAAGACAGCAATTTTGATTTACAGCAAACCTAGGATATAACGAATTTGATGGACCACCAAATTCAATCAGTACATTTGAAAATTTGAAGCTGAACTTGGATGAAAAATGAATTTATATATATTCTGATAATAATATATGTCCGCAAAAATTGAATTACAAAAAGGCCTGTCAATATCTGCGTGCCCTCTTTTTCTCGTGTTCCGGAACCCAGGAGATTTTCATACTTAAATGGAGTACTGTGTTCACTTATTTAATTTGCTATATGCGATGTTTTCAATGCATTTTATACACTGAGACAGACTGGTTTGTTTTCTATGTCCAAAAAATTGTTATGGAAAATTTGCTACTAAATATTCTAAAAGAAACGAGAAAAATTGGGGACCGGTATTTGTTATAAGTGAAGATTTAAAAGTGAATTCGTTATACCCGAAGTTTAAATGCATGCAAACATCTAAAAGTCAAAGAGACGAGCTACATTCGAAATTGTTTCTATTGGTTAAGATGTTACGAGTCATTGTTCCAAGAAATGCAAGCTGAGTATCAAAGTAAAAATTCAACAGTTTCATGCAACAGTTCAGGTACAGTTTTGAATTTGATTTATATATTATTACCTTATCTGATAAATCCATTTCTATTTTTGGTGCTCTAGAATCTCCTTTTACTGTAAGTTCACCCATTACTTTCCGAAGTGCCTGCCGAATAAAAAAATTGTAAAAACTGTTAGTGAAAAATTGAAAAAAGCTAAGGTAAAACTGAACAAGTAATTAGATTTATAAATACTACCATTCACAATAAAGATTCTGAAAACATGCAACAAAAAATACAGATTTAGAAGAGAAAATAATAGAAATTGACTGAGTAAAAATAGCTCAATATCGATGCAAAAAAGAGTGCAATATTATTTGGGAAAGATTTTCTACTACTTCAACATCGCGATAATTCAAAAATCGAAGTCATACAAAGTTCTAGAACACTAGCATACGATCCAGTATGCAAAGTAATTGACTATGTAACGTAGTCAACTAGGAACATTATAAGTAGAATTGGGTAATATTGACAAAGTTCTGGGTAAATGTGAAAAATCCTGAATAGGAGTCCTGGCAGGTGAAGTTTTCAGTGAAATATCAAATAGGCATGACTTTTTTATTTAGTTTGGAACACTGACAATAATTAATTACAATTTAGAGTAAATTCATGATTAATAGCCAGTAAAATAGTTTGCAAAGTTCATTCGTATGACGTTTTTACAAAAAAGGTTTTTGATATTGCGCTTTTTCATTAAAAAATTGTGTTTCAGGGTTTTCTTGACTCTAACTGAGTACTCTGGCCGTCACCCCATTACAACCCATATTAATAGCACAGTCTTTCCAACAAATACAAAAATGAAATTTTGAATGTTTACCTGTACCCAGGAGTCTTTCAAAGCTGGGGTAGGAGCCTGGACCAAAAAACTCTTATCCGGGGTAATAAATATAAACCCAGAATCACCTAAAAATGACTCTGATCCCCGGCTCACATAGGCACCCCCAACATCATTCACGACGTATAACCCCCTGCCAAGAGGAAAATCTCTATTTTTGCGGTACTGTTTTTTGGAAGCTCCGCTAGTTACTCCACCAAACATCCCCCGAACGAAACCTTTTTCTTCTCCATACACCAATTTGTCGTTAAAAAGTAGAAATTTATGCTCTCGTGGGCCATTCCGACTTACCTAAATTTAAAAACAGTTTCTATTTGAAAAAGTTCATAAATGGGTTTAAACAGTTAAAAAGTGACTGTTAGAGAACATAATAATTCCATGGAGAAAGAAAATGAAACTAAACTTTTCCTAATATGTAGATACACTGCTACATACGCATATACCTTAACAAGATCTCCCTCCATAATTAACTGTCTACTAGGTTCAAGAAAGTCGTGTGCTCCGAATTCAGCCTATAGTCACATTTGAAAATAAATAGAATCACAGATACAAAATATTTGAAAATCAATTTAAGAAAACTAAAAAGTACAGAAATTGTATAATAGCGCTAATGACATAAACATGTAATAGAACGGAGGAAATTTGGAAAATAATTCAAATTAGAAACCTGAACAATTCATGAACACTGCGCAATAGACTTAGAACACATTTAACATGTTCATAATAACAAAAAAATTGAAATGCAGTACCAATATTAGATATAAAATTTTTAATTAGAAAAATATACTCGTTTTAGGATGCATTAGGCTACCAATCACTTGTGATTCCATAATAAAAATAACAAACAATAGACTAACTCGAAATCTACTAGATGTATGATATAAATATAAAAAGATTGAAGATGAAAATTATGCCCTACAAAAGGCTAATACGAAAATCTATGACAGTCACAAATAAACTGATTTTCCATTGCCTTACATGAAATTTACACTCGTACATATAAAATGCAGAAATTCAGCTGAGGCTAGAAAAACCATCTTATAATAACTTTTCCCCTAAAAGAATAATTAATCATTAATTTGAATACTTATTCTTTCATAATTGCTCATAAAAATTTAAAAAGTATATATTCATTTAATACCCACATGCATATTACAACACACGTATATAGACATCACCTGTAGCTGTAGCATTTTATCTTGGGCTTCTCGAACGTGCACATCTCTATTAATTTTAGCGGCAACATCGGAAATTTGACCCAGAGCCTCACGTAATCTGGGTAATAACGGATCCCCACCCGCTGTATACTTCAAAATAGTTTCCAACAGTAACCTATTTAAACTATCATTTTAGCTCTACGACTATTATATATATAAGAAAAGATGCGCAAAAATGTGCACATAAATGCATGTACTTAAATCAACACACTTATATTTATTTGAATAGAACACAAGCACTTACACTAACCTATATCGCGGCACTCTCTGTACTGGCTGAATCAAAAAAGAAGGCAAGTTAAGATACCGACAGCATTTCTGATGTTCGCAAGCACGAATGAACGCATTAGCTAATGGGCGAGACTGCACGATAGATAACATCAGCAACGCTCGATCATAATTGTTGACGTACACGCTAAACATTCGCATAAAAGGTGCAGCCTTCAAAAACACTTCAACTACAGCACTCTGTCCTCCACTATTCATTGCTTCTTCTAAATCGACCAAAAATGACCTAACAAAAAGGGTACAAATTCAAATGAGAAATACCAGCTGTAATTCGAGTATCTACAATTCTGAACAGATCAATATTTAAATCAGCCCGTAAAAGGTGGAATCAGACGGATCACACTCTGGCACAAATAAGCTATATAATCTTAAAGCTCTTACAATTACTTTTTACATTTGATTTTCACTTTTTCATTCGCATTAAAGTTTGGCTATAATGAATTCACTGTAAATGACTTTTCTCTTATAACAAATAAATGAAATCATAATGTGCCAAATTCGGCATTATATTCATGAATATGAAGACTCATTCAATGGTCATGACAGATTCGTTATATCTAAAGTTAACTATATTTACATATATATAATACCAATTTACAAGAGAAAGAGCACATACTTAAGAGAGAAAGATTTGGTTTGACAAAAAAAATAATATTGACTATAAAAATCGACATCCACAGTTATAACGGCGAGTCACAAATTCAAATTGCAAATACATTCTTTCTTATCAGTTCACAGTTTACATTACAGTTCAATACACAGTTTAGCTTCAACAATTCAGTATTCATGAAAGAAGAACTATTTTCATCGTACCTTTGCACAGTTCGCGGTATAACGTAAATATACATTTCAGCTAAAATTTTATGCATTTAACATTAGTGTTTATGCTCTTATGGACAAGCAAACGTTGGAATAAAAAGGTTACAGAACGAATTAGTCAAATCACTCAACACAATTCAGGTTTTCACTATGATCTCTTCAAAGTTACTGCCTACGGGTGGATTCATTGTTGGCCCATTCAAATTTTTACACAATAGCTGCAAAACACAGTGTAGCTTTTTAAAAGTAGAAGTTGGCAGTAACTACTGATTCAAAAACTATCAACTGAAAAAATCAAAATTAAGGAATTTGATTTTTTCAGTAAACCAACAAGCAACGATCATTAGTAGCATTTCAAGAGATTTTTTCTGAAGAATTTTAATTCCGCCATTACAACGAATTAATTAAAAACAGAAGTATTATTTATTTTCAAAAAAAATTTTGCACCAGCCGATGTTGATTGCAGGCATTATCGATGAAATTAGTAGACTGTCTTCGTACATTTCCTCAATTAATTTCAAAGATAAGTGATATATATCTTCTGAAACATAAATATAATCTATACTGTTTGCATATTTATTTTTATACAAGATCTTATTTCACTTAAATTTACATATAAGTACTTATTTTTCAATAATTAAAAAAAAATTTTGTTTACACTATGACCATAAAGAGTAATTTTAATCGTGATATGGGAAACAGCACAAAAAATCATTTATC
The DNA here is from genome assembly GCA_032358265.1 of Vaucheria bursata. NCBI lineage: Eukaryota > Xanthophyceae > Vaucheriales > Vaucheriaceae > Vaucheria > Vaucheria bursata. The sequence goes on along the minus strand of JAULBW010001438.1, from coordinate 66,398 downwards.
TTGGTAAGTTAAATATTGTTTACTAGAAATAAGTCTCTTTTCAATTTGAACCAAAATATAAAACGGATATAATTTTTTTCCTTTAAAGGCGCATATTCATGTGATAATGAAGTTATTCTTACAAAACGCAAAATTAAGATTTTTACACATATAAAAATACCTTTTGGTCAAAGCATAGAATAGGCCGCTAAATTTCAAATCCTTTTAACCTTTTATAAATTATTCTGAAATTTGACCTTTCATAAAAAAAGTTACTCATTATGAGTTAAAAGGTCATTGAGGTATGCTTTCAGTTACACTTATCTAATTTCAATAGTGACATATTTAATGTTCTTAAATCCTCTTTTTTTACTGGACTATTTGTTCAATATAACACTTGTCTTCTACTTTGTAACTTTTTATTTTAAATACCTATTAAACGCCAATAGTTGTTCAATATTACTGAAAATTGTCTGTATGTCCTCATTGCTAATTACTATTTGCTTAGATTTGTTTAAATTCGCTTCTCCTTTTTCATCGATTGCTTTTTCAGTTTCAGAAACCAATTCTCTACTCCACTTGCGTAATGGCTCCACGAAAACATCCACTAAAATCTAAATAGCAAAAAAAATATTTATTAGTTAACAAGACAAATATATTTAATTTATTAATAATTGTTTTATTTTCAAATCTACTAAATTCTAATCGTAAAAGCAAAAATTTATTCTTATCTTTAACTTTGAATTCTGAAAAAATAAATTTTAAGTAGAGAAAGATATTATGATTCACATATCAAATTATGGATCTGAATCACTGCTAAAATTTTGCACTTTCAGAAAAATGCAGATGAAATGGTATTTAATGCTGTCGAGCGGTTCCAATTCCATTAGATATATTGACTTCTCTAGTTACATTTAATATACTAGACCTTTTGAGTGCGCAGAATGTGCTCTATTAACACCCAAATTTATAAATTAAATCAAAGAGTCAGCAAATTATGGGTTGGCATCTCTCACAAATGTGGGCCTTATAAGCTTATTGGAACTTTAGGCCTTATGAAGGCACAATTTGTGATCAGAATAAGTCAACAATAGGCAAATTATTCTTTTAAATTTGACATAACTAAGAATTATTTTAAAAATTCAGTTATAAACATCTTATCAAGTTACAAATGAAATTTTCCTTTACTAGAACAATCATGGATTTTCTTTCCACCTTTCAAAGAAAATTGATATAAAGCGATGCACAAGATTAACGATTTGTAAATAAAAAACAATTCAAAAGTGACAGTTTTGAATATATTGCACAAAATGTAATACGTTGGTATGGATATAAATGCTTTGAATGCGCTAATATTAGTGGTTAATATTTCTTACTTGTGATGCATAGCTTTTCATTATCTATGCCCACTGGTTCCTCTTTATGGAAACAAAAGAAATCACTAAAGTAGTCAATCAATTGAAAGCCACCACAATAAATTATCACGAGATTTTACCAATCAAACAAGTTTGAATTTATCGTTAGATATATCGTTCAATAGAAATATATATAACATAGCAGGATGCACTTACGGTCATTTCTGATACGAAAGTTTTCTCCGTACTAAGAAGCTCGGCAACAGCCTTACTTCGATTATTCTCTTCTCGCTCCTTAGCTTCCTGAAAATCTTTCGAATCCAACATGCCTTTATTATTTTGTACAGCAACGAAAACGCGTCCTGCTGTAACCATCGTTTTGAACTAAAACTTCTCGTCTCAGAATTTTATATCAAGTTTTTATTATTGGCGACTATTCGTGTAGCATTGCGGAGAATCGACGATGAATTAGCTAAAGATCATAATATAAGATACACCGGTGAACGGTACTTATCAAGCAATCTGCTTAATATCACTATACGGTCGTCTACTTATTGGTATTCCTCCCTATTCAATATTTAACGACAGGCTGTTACGGAAATATTCCATAGTATGTTGCAATGGGTTGTACCTCCCGGGTATGTAATGATCGTCATTTTGAAACCGAGTTCCAAAAGAATCTTATACTTGAAGTGAAACTTCTTGCATTGGACACCTTGTATTTCCGGACACTTTTGCAAGTTACAGCTGACTGGCAGTTTGTGAATTCATTCACCTTTCAGAGATGGATAATATATTATATTAGACACTGGACACCTTTGAAGGCAGACGATATTTTTTTAAGTTCGCGGAATATGGAAATATCACAGATAGTATCCAGTAAAATCGTTTGAGCTCTATTTTTTTAATAATTAGGACCCTTCCTTTTAACAGTGATGAGCAGTCTAATGTATCACATCTTTTATCAGATGCAATTTATATGAATGATGATTTTAGTTTGTGAATCAATCTCTAAATAATTACTATGAAACTCAGACAGATCAAAATTATTTTTAATGCTCATGAGTATAACTAATTGCACCGGCATTTCAAATTTTAATGTCATTGGTGATGAGGGTAGCTCAATACTTATTATTCTGCTATCAAATGCAAACTTGATGCATGCAATTTTAATAAACTGCCATAAAATTTGACTACGATATACAAAAATTCCACAATTTGCATAAGTCAGTAAAAATGAATAATATTTATAGTATTTGTTGCTGCTAATGTCTTTTGATTGATTCAATATTGACAAAGCAGTTTAATCTTCAGCTTTGGTACCACGATAAAAGTAATAACAAAAAAATATGATTATATTCATATATATAGTTCATTAAGATAGATAAGCAAATTCAGAACATTACATCAATGTTTCGAAGATCAATCACTTTGCTCGATTAAGGTAGAGTCCATGAAGAGAAATCAATTTATTCACTATCTCAAGATTTATACTAGTGTATTATTTCGAATATCAACTGGAAATATCTCTAACTTCACCATCTTCAATATCTCCCATCATGTCATTGCAACAATTCGAATGTTGCCTTTGTCTTTCATTTGTGTAATGCTCAGGATTCATTGATATAGAATGCGCAACTCCTTGTATATGTTGCACAGAAATCCCTTCCATTATCTAAACAAAGGATAAAATTGTTGAAATGTTCAAGAACAATTACGCTATCAAATTCTAACAACATAAAAAAACTCATTTGGATCATTACAAATATTTTAAGAATGAATACTATATTCAATTATAGTGAGTAGTAAAGCCTTAAAAAGTATACAAAAAATCAGCATAATAATACGTTGAAGCATCTCAGAATCATGGAACATGCAAAAAAATGCTACAAAAAACATACATTTATATATATAAAGCTAAAAAAATGTACACAAAATAGTGCTATTCTGTCCAATGATATTAACTAAAAATATATATATGAACATATTTAAAAAAATACATGCCTTTATGGAGTAATATTGGGCAATAAGTTCTTCCAATATATATTTCCAACATAAACTGATTTCTTGTATTTTTTTTTCATCATTCACAGTAAAAGCAACAGCATGTCTCATGGCATCAAGCGCATCTTCATGAGTTTTATGAACCTCAGTCTGCAAAGTTATCTAAATGAAAAAAAAGGATTTACCTATGGAAGAAATGCATATTAATATTTTTGCGATGGTACACATAGCTCAAGCCTTAAAATTGTTGTCATTTTATTTTTATCATGCCAATCACTTGATTGTATGATTGCAATAGTTCCCTTTGATACTGACTAGTTGACTATACGTATATACTAGCATAGTAGTCTTAATTGAAATGCATGCATAGAAACTCTACTTAGAATATTGTTCTGGAACAATCTAAAGTTGCAGTTGGATATTCATAAGAAACTGTAACACAACATCAAAATAGAAATTCTACAGTAATGTCAAAATTTAAATTCCAGCAATATTTTCTGCAGAAATTTTCTATTGCGATATAAAAATACCCATTGTACTAATATATTTAAAGTGATGAAGATGCAAGTAGCGCATGTACAAATTTATTCCTGCATACTGAATTTGAATTATCAACATGAAAATTCGAGTGTCTTGTGCATATTTTGATGCTCAATTGGAAATACTGCACAGATGCAGAGGTAATAAAGAAAGAAGAGAGGAAACGACAGAGCAATATGCATTAAAAAGTGGCTATTATACTGGATTGGACACTATACTATCCTTTTCCTACGAATACACCATGTTGCTCCGATCGAAACAGTTATTTGGGAAATGTTGAAATGTTTGCCAAAATATTTGAATCGATAAACATATTTTTGATTTGAATAATTCACTTGGTCATCACTTAATTACTGTCAGAATTTTCGAGGGCTTCTTTCATGCTATGCTAAGTTTATCCTATGAAACAGTTGTAAGTTGTCTTACCATTGGATTTGTACCAAAAATTGGTCCAATAAATGCCAATATAACAATATAGTATTCTGATTAAATTGAATGATAAGGTACTATATTCAGGGAAAGATGGTAGCTTTTAACAATATAAACAAATGTATTACCAGTGAATTCGCTGATACCCCCTGATTGATACTTGTAGTTCTATGTCTCATTCTTAGAATAATCAGATGTTTCCTCATGGCAGTGTAAAAATCATTTCCTGTGTCTTTTGGTCCAGGAAGAGGAAGAGCTCTAGCAACTAATTCGCGAACTTTTCTTAATTTCTGGCGCACTCTGATTTCCATACTAGGCCCATCAGGATATTCGCTAGCAATTTCAAGGAAAATATCATGAGACTCCATCGTGCCGAACATCTCTATATCAAGCTCACTGCTTAAAAAAATACTGCAGGTTATGCCTCTGATATGAAATGGCATTCCGAAAAGTTATGTGGAGTTGTCTGGTGAAAAATTGTTTACATTTTGTATCACTAATAAAATATAATGATGTTTCCACCCCCCTACCGATTTTGCTTGGTCTAGGGCTCAATCCTAGATCTAAAATGGTTCTTTTGTTTCAAATAAATTATTCTACAATTCAAGTGGTCCTCGAATGCAAGGACATTGCGATACTATAATATTATATGCATGGGGAAAACTACAAAAATAGGCTAATCTAGTAAACTCCATATCATATTAAACTACTTTGCTGATTAGTTAGCATACATAATGGCATATAGAACTGCTCCACTGTAATAAAATGATATTAGAGAGGATTTTCATATTTAATATAAGTTTCTTTCTCCTTTGCATAAATACATTATTAGAGTGAAAAGCTCAAATAGAACACAGAATTACTGTATTCGGATAAACTCATTTTTTATTCTGTGCTGACCTGGAAGAAAAGTTAGTGTACACTATAAAATCAGCCAAACTTTTCGTATCTTCCCAGTCGTCCAATGGCAAGAATTCAAGGCAAAGACACCCGAAAAACAGTCGTATAAGGGGTTTGGCAATATCAAGTATATGCTCCACAATTGTAGCATCTAAAATTAAAAAAATAAATTCAATATAGTTTGAATATAAAGGATCTGTCAGGACCAATGAATAATACCGTTATATCTAATTTCATTTTATCTGAATTTGTAATATTCATAATATGTTAAATCCAAATATCTGAAACTGGCCTTGCCACAGTATGAGTTTTTCGTATTATGTTATATCAAGAGATTACAGTACAAAAAATTTATTTTGAAAAGTAAACAAACATCCTTGAATAATTTACAATGATGCAAATATAATTATTTATATTTTGATAACCAATAAATAAATTAAAGGGCAGGCAGATAACAACAGTTTGGTCATATGCTCACAATACCTAGTAGACAAGATAGTATATTGCCAACTATGCTTGCTAGACCGGAACACGTAAATGTTCTATAGTCATTCTAGAATAACTTTCATGTTCAAAACCGTAGAAAACTTTTCAACATATAGCATCACTTTCTATTGAGCTATTCTAATCCTGTAGTTACTGCTCTGTTTCATCCATTATTACATCAAATCTCTATCACCTACACAGTGACAATAACAGTCTTAGCTAACTTGTAAACATAGATATAACATTATTTAGCTTCTTAAAATTTTCAGAAATGTCTCAAATAACAGCATCATCAATTTTAACTGGCTAAGATTCTTCTGAGCACTTTGGAATAGTTATTTTTTCTTGTTTCAGTTGATATCATTGGTTTGCAAAGTGACTCATTAAATGAGAGCAAAATTTTTAACCTACCTTGTTCGTCCACAGCTTCTTTGTCAAAGCTAGCGCTCGAAATTAGGCCATTGCCCTTTACTAAGAAATCTTGAGATGTAGTTGTGGATTCTTCTTCTACTGATTCTCGCAGTGTATCTAGGCAACGAAGTAGCACTGTACAGCTTAACTCTAAATACTTCAAAGGAGAAACTACCGTAAATAGCTCATGACTTTGAAAAAGAACAATTACCTATGAAACAGCAGAACACAAGAATGATATAATATTGAAAAATTCAGCCTTTAATTACTACCAAGAAATTATATTAGATATCATGTTAGCCTAATTATACTAAGTATGTAGTCTTAGAAAAATTATATCAAGTAGTATTCTACAATCCACTCTGCTAAAAAGTTTGTAAATATGCCGATATAGAATAAGTTTCTAGAACTATACTTAAGTTGAAGTATAACGTACACTAAACTTTTTAAAAAAAATTCATGAAAAATGATCAACAGGTTTCACAAATGGCGATAAATTTATCTGGCAACTTAAGAAAAATATCCTTTTTGCAATTTGAAAAAAATGTTTTTAATTAATTTAGTTATATCCTACTGAATGTTAACTAGAATGAAGCACTCTTTTTTGTGAACAGAGCATGGCATTCTCCAAACTCAACTACAATCAAATAAATTATCATGGCTCAATCCCAATCTGTAGATGATTCGTCATCAGTAGGAAACACAAAATAAGGCAGTAGTATGATCTACTCGAAGCAGGATAGAAAAGAATTATTTAAATGTACTTTCTATACGTTAATTTAAGAGAGAGTGATGCAGTGAATATGTTACCTTATATTAGTAATTCAGATTAAAGTTAGACAAAATATCACATCAATGCCCACCTTTTCAGCTCGTTCAGCCCAAGTTAATGGCTCAGTTATGAGCTGTTGAAGCGGACGAGTTATTTTGTCATTATCAGGACTCATAACACCATCATCCGCCCAATTTGAATTAAATACATCATTCTCTTTCATCGAAACCACACTTTTTCTTGCACCCATGCTTTTATTAGATTTAGAAGGTAGTTGTAACAGCAAATTTTGAAAATGGCTACTAGGTGCATACGCACTGGATAAATTTTCGCTGGTGATGGGGTTCTGCGAGGGGGGAGGGGGTGGGTTTAAATTTCGATTTTGGGCCATGCCATAGCTATTTTGTCTCTGATTGTATTGAGATTCAGAACTGAAAAGCTGGTCTTCTGGCTCAATTACTGATTCTACCTTAATGCTGCAATCATTACTATTAGCCTCTTCCAGATATTGGAGATTTTGATGTATATGAGAGGAAGAATTTGCTAATTTTTGACCATGATATGGTGATTTTGGTTGATTTGATGGTATATCAACAGGGAGGCTTAATTTATGTGCAGTAGATTTCCCCCATTCATTGTATTGGTTAAAAGTGAGACATTTCGTTTCTGTGCCACTAGAGATGCTAGGGTTATATTTTCCGTGTCCCGCGTCAATAGATGGAGAGCAGCGTGTAGAGCGATTCTTATTGGGCGATTCTGACATCATTGATTCAGAAACTTTGTGTTGCACAGATAGACAACTCGGACCGTAGATATTCTGATGAGCCACATGTTCAGTTCTTTTGCTACGTGTATTCGCGCAGGATGAAAACATTTGAGACCTATTACTCGTGGCAACGGAAGTGAGGCTACGTTCAATGCACTGATGTGAGTTAGTTTGAGTTTGATGAAAAGGGGTAATCCTAAGCCGATCTGAGAGGAGATTTGTAGCACTAGTGCTCTTGCCACATCTATCTAGTTTTGCTTGTGGACCGTAAATTTTCAATTTTTCGATTTTATTAATATTCTGGATAATTTTTAAGTGACTTGAAAGTAACGTTGCTTCTGCTTTATTCCATTTCTTTTTTGACGGTCTCTTAGCATATGACGATATTTTGTTGTGACTGCTTGAATTGGTTATTCTTTTTGGGTCGGATCTGGGTATTCTAGATTGTCTTGAAGGTCTGTATCGTTCTTCATGGCCCACACGAGGTGGGCTCTTGCTTCTCTCATTGTAGCTATCAATGTCATTTCGGTAACTTTTGTATGGTTTGGTAGACTTGCGACTAGACGATTGATCATAATTTCGAGTACAGCTGTGCTCTCGATCACGCGCTGGAGAGCGCCGGCGCTTGGAGACATTTGCTGAATTTTTTTTTGAGGATTTTTCTTTCTGAGATAACATATTAGAGATTAGTTCTCCAAAAATACTTGAGCATTTTTATTACCGGAATTTTTTCACGAAATTTGCGAATATTTAGCGAAGAACGAATGATATTCAAAATGAACTCATATTTAGATAGACATAGCATTATGTAAGCAAATACCTCCTTGTACGCATCCTTGAAGGTGTAAAACTCCCGACTTAAACTCTCGATCAGAGTTTTTATTCCTTTAAGCTCCACGGTTTGTATAGCTGATTGAGGAGAGTTCATGTAGAGTTCCTTCACCACAGCGATATCTTTTTTAACCTCTTGAAGATCTGGATGTAATTTAGCGAGCAATGTTGAATTTGCTTGAAGCAAGAATGAAATTTCAGAATTGTTTGACCCATGCGGTAAACTATAAGTATGTTGGAATAAAGGTCTCTGATAAGCTGATGTCGATCCTCTCCCGTCAGCATATCCGTAAGGTCCTGCAGGAACACCAGCACCTAATAAACCAAACCGGTACTGTATAGTATTAGGTGGAGAAGGTGCGAGAAAATTCTGTTGATTCAGCGGCAAGAAGTAAGGTGGCGCTGGTGGGGGAGGTATTCCTGATAAATTGTTCGCACCCGCTGCATTTGACGCCATGATCAAATACTATAAATAGCCGACACTATAAATTCATATTCTCGTGAATGTTCTTGAATTGAGAAAGTCAAGGATAAAAATGATTTAATCATAGAAGCAATCTGCAGAAAGAAATTATTGTTTTAAAGAGAGATAATGAAAACTGAATTTCGCTTGAGACACTAAAAGGGACTTGATTCATTTGCTAACGCTAATAAGATTGAACGCATGTAAAAAAGAAAATTACACGAAACATTAATTTTGAATTTTGAAAATATTTCGTTAAAAGACTAAGCGTAACTTAATAATCCAGAGTTGGGATTATGTAAAATATTCCATGAAGTAAGTTGCTACGAACTTATTTGCATGAGTACTCCGAATAAGTCATAGGTGTTCAGCAAGCTGTTCCCCTAGGTCCCTTCCAGTTTTCCATAGTCTTGCATTCACTCATGTTTTCAATTCAGTCCGAGCTTCCTTCATTATATCTCAATGTGAGGTACCTGGGTGATAGTACTCTTGTTGCCTTTCCGCAGGATGATTTTCTTGCATTAAATTTCTTAAATCTATCCAGCCCGAAGTTAAGTTTGAACTTTATTTGAACTTTACCAAATGTAAGCTCTGGTAGCCTTTTAAAACCCCTCACCTCAGCATTTTTCCACCGAAACTTGAATAGATTTCTCATGTTGGTTTAGCACTTTTGGGGGCTGTAATTGGCCGTCAATCACTCATCCAGTCTATATTTGACTCCATCATCACGACTATTCATGCTTTTGGTTTCCATCTTCTTGAGATGGATAATGCCCAAATTAAATTCACTCTTCTCCAAGGATGTATAGGCACATGTAAAATTGTTCACCTTCCCTGTTGTTGCCCAGCAGCTTATATTCTCTTGGTTGTCCAGCATTTTTATCTTGCTCTTTGGGATATTCTAGCTCACATCTTACGTGTCCCATCTCTTCCTCAAGCAGTTGAATTCAGGAATTTCTCCCTGTACACTTGGGAGGTATAGGTATTTGCTAAGCTGAAGATATCATGGATCCAGCTTATTTTGGTTCCCTTCATTAACTCACTCATTGCTTCATGCTATTCTATCCTTTTCCTCACCTGATGTGCACGTAGCTGCTGTGCATTATGAACAAGAACACTTTACCTTTATCAGAGAGGAAATTTCTTGTGTGAAAATGACATGGAGAATGTTCAAAAATTACTCTGTTTAGACCATAACCAGGCAGATTTTAATGTTCTTCATGCTTCCAGCAATCCTTGCACTGAGGCTTGGTTATGTGTGTTAGAAAAAAGAGAGAGAGAGTTAAGAATATACAACGCGCCGTGAGTGTAATCACAGCGCGAGGGAACAACAAACAATAAAAGAGAGATAGAAAAGAAAGTATATTAATTAGCAACTTCTACTTATCACACGCTATGGGAGCGTGCCGCTAGAGCTAGCGTACTTCTGCTGGGAGAAGTAGAAAAAGAAGAAGTGATTTCAAGGAAGCAAAACGCACAAGAGTTTGAAGAATTCCAAAGAGCCTCTTTGAAATTGCAAAGAAGTTTACGGGAAACCAAAAGAAATTCCAATTTCAGTTAGTGATGTGAAAATGCTGCAATTGCGAATAGATCGGAAATATCGGTAAAGAAACTTCATGGAATGAACTGTCGGGTTTATAGGACGGATCCTGAAGAATCACGGGTAGACGGATTGAAAATGGAAATGAAGTATATTGTGATTCAAGAAAGATATGGACGGATATAATGGGTCACGGGTCACAATCTGTAGTGGGGAATTAGAGCAGTAACACATAGAAATCCTGACAATGTGCTGTTGCTATATCACATGCATCAGACTGCCTCCATGCACTTATTAGGAATAAACTTCTTAAAGTACTAACTACATTTGTAGCTGCAGTACAATTCAGGAAGATTTGTACAATTATACAATTCAAGAAGACTTGTACAATTTCATGATTTGAGGAGAATCACACAAACAAAAGTCTTAGTAGAGTCACACATTCTAAATAATTAGCTTGCATGTATTTTCACTGTGTTGACAGAATGTCCTCACTTCTATCAACACAAACTACTAAATGCAACATATCTGTGCTAATTCTTGTCCATTTCTTCTTGTATTTTAACTATTGTATTCCTAATAGCACTTTGTATTTGCTCATTAAGTTCTACAGTTCCAACCCAAAATTTTAAAGCAGTTTTAATGCAGCTGCTTGATATTCCAATTGCATCCTCTCACTTTTCTTGTTTTTTATGTATCAACTAAAGTATAGATATCTGGGGTGACCATGCTGGTTTCTGTCTTAATAGTAAGGGACAAAACATATTGGCATAATGTAGTTTGGACTCTTTTTCTGCCTTGGTTGTGATGCTGCTCTTTCTACCCATACTGAAACTAAATATTTTCTTCCTAGCAGTCTAGCTAAGCAAAGAGACCTTATTTGTTAGGAATGTAACACGCAACATAAACACAAGAAACCTATGACAGAATATGTATATTATTACATCCTAAATTATGTTGATAGGAGTGAGATAACTTCATCAACACAACAAAGTCACTTACTGAAACTTGTTCTCATAATCAGAACTAAAACTTGTTCTTATAGACTAAACTAAAACTTCAATATGATATCAGAAGAAATGTACTGCAGCTACAGAATAGAATAAATTTTCTTAGGGGTTGATTCCTGGCATTATAGTTATTGGTTACAAAATGGTTTCAATTATTCTTGCATTGATGTTTCAGCCACTGATACTAATCAGCAATCATCTCTTCAATATGCTATGTAAGTGTCAGGAATTAACCCCTAAGGGAGTTAATTCTATTTTTTAGCTGCGGTACATTTCTTCTGATACCATGTTGGAGTTTCAGTTTAGTCTGAGAACAAGTTTCAGTTCTGATTATGAGAACAAGTTTCAGTAAGTGACTTTGTTGTGTTGATGAAGTTATCTTACTCCTATCAACATAATTTAGGATGTAATAATATACATATTCTGTCATAGGTTTCTTGCGTTTATGTTGCGTGTTACATTCCTGACAGTAAGAAACAGGCTTTTGCGCTACTGCACAACATAAATTCAGACTCAACTAATATACCACAGCTCATGCAACAGTACATATTAAGTTTATTCCTTTGATATAGAAATCAACTGATGTTTCAAGATTTTTATCCATATGATCATCAACTGTTGTACTAACCTTGTAGCAGGTTATTTGAATAAACCGGGCTTTCTTACTTTTGTCAAGTTATCAAAAATGCTTTTACGATTTGGTTACAGGGGCTGTCTTAATTTCAAAGCAGAGCTCAGTCTAAAACTTCTCACTGACTTCTCTAGAATTAGACTTTTTTCATGTGCATTTTCTGTTTCTTATCTAGCTTACAATATAAAAAAGTGCAAAAGAGTAAAATTAAGTTCTTTGGATCATTTTTTTACTTGTAAACCTAATTCAGGCTACTGCTTTAAATTGCAAGAGCTTGTTTTCATAGAATATGTATAAGACTTGCAGTTTTATTTACTTGAATAGCTGCACCATCTGGTTATTATGCTACTACTTGGTGTTATTCAGTCTAATCACTGAAAGGATTGAAACCAAATTGACTAGTAAATGCTTGTTCACTTTCATCAATATTCATTGTAATGTTTTCATTGTGTTCAACAGATGTACGGTGGATCTGGAGTTTAATTACTCATGTTAGATGTGATTTTATCAGTATGTCAGTTGTTAACATATCAAAATCAAGAATGTTCAAAGTTGTCCTTGTGTTGAAAAATGGTGAGGTTGACATGCTTTAATTGCATTAATTTCTTCAGTAGATATAGCTGCATCATATCTACAATATAGATGGAGACATGCCAAGTTATATCATAGTATCTTGTTGCTCTCAAAAGGAGCACATCACAGTTATATCTATGATGGTTATAGCTTTAAAATTAATTTCAACTCAAAATTCCCATGTAATGCCCCAAAAAGTTGAAACCGAAAAGGACAAACGTAAAGCAAAAACTATGCAAGGCATGCAGTTTAAAGCAAATTTATTTTCTATGGCTGTTAAAATGAATGTATAGTGTCTTAAAACCACAATGATTCTTTGGTGCCACAATGAAAATGAGTCATGCATGCCCAATATTGATTGGTATACCTCACATTCCTATCATCCCTCTACGGATATTTTTTTGTTTAACTGCACTAAGAATATTTCAGTTTGCTATAACTATGTTGTGGATCTGAGTAGAAAACTTAGGCAAATGAATATTTCTTTTGCTAACCTAATGCCATAACTTGATCTGTTTTGCCATGTGATTTGTTATGGAGCTATGATTTGTTTGCTAAATGCTTACATACAATTCTCAAAAGGAGTTATAGCTATTCTATTGACTTAATTTATCTTACATGTGCATTATCTTAAGTTGTATGGTGTTTACAAGATTCATTCTTGATAATGCATAAAATAGAAATTAATACATTGTGTTTCCGTGTGCTGTTTCATATTTTCTTATTGCTTTATGATTAATGTGTGGAATACATTTATTAGTTTCTAATACTTAATAATATTCTTGTCTATCTTTTGAGTTTTTTCTTCTATTTGTGCTTTGCTTGATAGAGTATTATTGCAAAAAAGCTGTAAAAAAGTTGAACATACACAACGCCAAGACAGTATCACACAATGATAAGATGCTATATAGTGCAGTGTAAAAAACAGCAATACCCAGCAAGAAAATATGAAAAACAAGTATATTATGTGGCAAAACAAGATAATGGAAGGTGACTTGAAACTACAAAAGCTCAGCGCCATATCAGGAAGACCAGTGGAACAACACATATTAAAATGAAATAGATAAGTGATGAAAAGATAGAAAGTGTAATGATTTTATGCAGATCTCAAGAGAATAGCTTCATAGGTTGCATAAAGTATCTTTTGCAATCAAAAATAAAGTTGAAATTGCAAAAAGTGTTACACAACAACTATTGTGGTATACTGAAATGAGCATAGTAATCGGGGTAAATACATAGTAGGGGAACAATCCAGGGTACTAAAGCAATATACATCTTGACAGCTACTCTATTTTCTTGTAAAATATGCAACTTCAAAGTTATCAGAATACTGCACTTCAAAGTTATCAGAATACTGCACTTCATAGTAAAAACAGCAGGTTTTCCAAACTATATTGAACTAAATTTGTACTATACATGCCTTGATCTTACCTGAGGTATTGTATTGGAATTGAGAAGTCTCAAAGATTTTTCTCAAGGAAAATGTAACTATTATCACTTAATCTGAAGTCTACATGATCATTGCCATCCACCTCTGAGATATTTTAAAGTGCTGCTACTTTCAACTTGGAGTCAGTCTATTGCGTGAAATAGTTATTGATTCTGGTGTGCCTCGAAGGGTAAACACCAAAAAACAGTGCATCCCGCTGCTTAAGCTTCTGCATAATGTTGCATATTATCTTGAGTACTAGGGTTAAAGTAGAGTATTTAGTACGATTTATACAGAATATTGATCTCCTCTTAGTAAGTCTTGAGATTGAATACTACAGGTGCCTTTTTAAGTCTTTTTCTCGAATCATCGCCTGGGGATATATTTGTTTTGAAGCAGATAACTACATATAGCTGGGCTAATCTCTCAATTAGTCGACAGTTTGAAAGTTATTTGATAATTAGTTTCAGCTAGCAGGATATTCTAGTGCACATTGTGCAATTACCCACTAAATTTTGAAAACTGCTACTAATCCAGTCAACATCTTACATTGAATGTCATAAGCGATCCCGAGTACTCTTTCTAAAAATATGCATACCATGAAATGCAAAAAAATAATTCAGAAGATATAGTAAATTAACCGTAATGCATCATATTATTTTATTAGCTGTATGGTACCTTTCATACCTTTACTTTGAAGAGGTGCTAGAATCAATCATTAATTCAAATAAGATTTAATTTTCATCGGACCCGTTTGATTGACTTCTTGAGTGCTATACAAGTCTCTTTTCTAGTCCTATTTATATGATAAAATGAATTACTTTAAATTAATATAAATAGAACTGCTCATGACAAATCAAATTGAGCAGTGCTGTTTTTTTTGAGGCAATTGAGAATTGGCATAGTGCCGCTCTTAAAACTTTCCATGTGAAAAATGACAATCATCGAAAAATGGAACAAGAATAGTTATTTACATAAAACTGCACACAGTGGACATTTTCGATTTTGGCAGGATATCCAATGAAAATCAAGATATCAGCACAAGCATAACAGTAACATATATTACGCATAAGATTTTGACTCTAGTCAAAAAAATTCTAGGGAACATCACACTTCTCCCTCTTCAAATTCCTGCTTTATTTTTTCATTGAATTTGTTATATCCACTGTTAACATCAAGCAATTCGTTACTGTTCCGGCACAGTCTTCTTTCCGTAGAAAGAAGGTTCACATATTGTTCAGGATCTCTTACTATAGAAACCGAAACTTCTTGTATATGCCTTGCAGAAATTCCTTCCAACATCTGAACAAAAAAAATTTCGTAATAAATGAAAAATTTTGTTCAATTTCCTCACAAATACTCGTACAGTGGATAGATTAATTACAGCAACAGAAGTCCAAAAAAGGAAAAAAAATAACTAACCTCTCTAGTTTGGACAAAATACTCTGAATGCATGCATTAATGGGAAATATGTATGCAGCAATAAAATCTGCCGAATGTCAGTAAGCTTTTGAAAAAAATTGACATATATAAATTGATCTAAGAACAATACTTGCTCAGCATGATGTTTCATTGCTATATTATTTGACTTTATTATATTTTTAAACAATTTATGATATAAATCTCTATCTATATGAAATTCAAATAACATATTCAAAAGAATGCTATTCTGTCCGATAAGATTAACTCAAATATATATATATTAACATATTTGAAAAATACATGCCTTTATGGAGTAAAATTGAGCTATAAGTTCTTCTAATATGTATGTCCAATATAGGCAGTTTTCTTGTGCTTTTTTATCATTCTTTGTAGTAGAGACATCAGCAACAGCACGTCTCATCGCATCAAGCACATCTCCATGTGTTTTATGACCAGACTGCAAACAGAGCTAAACGAGGAAAAACGAATTAAATTGCATATAGCCAATAAAAACCATATTTCAAGAGTTGCGCTTTTCTAAGAATTATTCTGAACCTTTCAAGCACACGTGTACTATTTTAAATTTTCGAAAAATGGCTAATTACACATTTATTTTGAAATAAAGAATAAAAATAAACAAAGGTTTCATTATTGCATTTGTGAAAATTATGCGCATGGAGCTAAATAGGATAATTGCCTAATTTCAAGTATTCCAGTAAACTGAGTATCACAAAATATCCTAATTACAAGGAAAAACAATACTATGTGCTTAAAACTGAACAACCTGATTGAATTAAAACAATGAAACTTGCGATATTTTATAAGATATAACTCCTCAAAAAAGAACTACTGAAAAAAATATTATTTTCTGTGACATCAGCTTCAAATATCATGAATCCTTAGCGAGCTGGCCATTTATTTGGCTGTTATATTATTTAGACAAAAAAAGTATCTAATTTTCATCTAGAATAAGCATTTTTATTTTGGATTACAAAAAAATTGAGAACTATTTTTGATCAGGTTAATTGCTATGACATCAATGAAAGAATGCCGATTCGTTGGGAGGTCTTAAAAAATATGGGATGCAATCTAAGTGAAGCTAATATAAAAATATCGCAACGAATAACAATGGTGTGCTTTGCAGCAGGTTAAAGTATATATTTAATCCAAAAGTACTCAAGATATATTCTTTGAAATAAAAATTTCAGGTGGGCAACATCTAGATGTGGATATTCATGACAGAACCATAATTCCAGTCTTTAAAATGAAAAACTTTAACATAAAAAGACTAAGCTCCAAAACATCCAACATTCATAAGGATTTTCCAACCTTTATAGTAAATGCAATCATATGCTCTAAGCCAACTTGACACTAGAAAGCTAAGGAAAATTTCTACATACCTATAATCGGATAATTCCTGCATATTCTGAATCAACTCGAATAAACTATGAGAACGTGCTCAAGAGAAAACCTATATAGTTGTAGCTTTAGTAAATTATAGAAACCTACAGATAACTGTAATATCCCACGTTACAAAAGCAAACTGCCAATTATCAAATTCAAATTTTAGTTACACTGAGTGTAGTGAAGAATGCAAATGACTCGAGTAAACTTGAGTGATTCAAAACTCGCTTTTGCAAATAGTATTCCAATACAATTATGTTCTATCTAAACATATTTATAAAACAAATTTTGAGCAACCTGCGAATTTGCTGACACTCCCTGATCGATACTTGTAGTTCTATGTCTTTTTCCTAATATAATCAAATGTTTCCTCATGGCAGTATAAAAATCATTTCCTGTGTCTTTTGGTACAGGAAGACGAAAAGCTTTTGCAACGAATTCACGAACTTTTCGTAATTTCTGGCGTACTCTAATTTCCATAATAGGTCCATTAGGATATTCGTTCGTAATTTCAAGAAAAATATCATGAGACTCCATTGTGGCAAACACCTCCACATCAAGCTCACTATTTAAAGAACGAAAATGCCACATCAGCCATTGTAAATTGAAATATGAATTCGGCATAGTCACTTGCTATGTACATTTTCTTTGCAAATACTCAATGTAGTTATATGCCAAAATTAGAAGTTCACAGACGTTTTCCCAAAATGCCTATAAAATTCAGTGAATGACGCACTGATAATGGAAAGCACAGCTTCTATATTTAGAACTTTATTTTCTTATCTACACGTTAGCAATGAAAAAATATTCAATTTAGCCAAGAAAGTTTAAGTACGCATAAACTCCCAGGAAGCAGAACAGCTTTAGATTAACCATTGTCAAGAATGCCTCCAATACATTTGAATTTACTACAGTCTAACTAATAGAAAACAAATACTAGGCAAAAAACTGACAAATATTAATAAGTATGCACTGATTACTTAACTCATTTTAGAAATAATTAAGTAATACCATTATATCTAAAAAATAGTTACTTAAAAGGAAGATAAGGTAACTCTAGTGAACAAGAAGTAATATGTTTCCAGATTCATTACAGCTAGCTAAATAGGGAAAACTACTATTTTCCCAAGATAAAACTATCATTGAATTTGATATGCATGAGTTTGGGAAATGTTGAAAAGTTAGCCAATAAATTCGAGTAAAACACCTCTCTTTTAAAATTCTTCTAGTAATCGAATAACTATCACATTTTAAAAGTCAGAATATTGAAATATCATCTTTCAGAATATTCGCGGCTATTTCATATATTTTGATCATCTGTATTTCAAAACAGTTACAAGTGGTCGTATCATTAGGTCTGAATCAAAAGTAGGTCCATGTAGTGCAAATATAACAATACGGGGTTTTAATCGAATGCAAGAGTTTATATGCTGTTGAAATTGAAGAAAATAGTATGTTACTATATTTGAGGTAAGATTGCAGGCAGCTTAAAAGTATATGGCTAGGTATAGCTGCGTATGGAGATTCTATCAAATCAAGTAGCAATCGACAGCTCTGTAAGTATAGTACGTCTCATAAAAAGAGGTAACTATAGATAGCATGACAACTGCAGAATATCTATGAGCTTCATAATTACCATAAAGCACCAACCTGGAAGAAAAGATAGAATATGCTTTAAAATCGAGCAAACTTCTCTTATCCGTCCAGTTGTCCAATGGTAGGAATTCAAGACAAAGACACCAAAAAAAAAGTCGCATGAGAGGCTTGGCCCTATCAAGTATATGTTCCACAATCAAAGCATCTGAAAAAAACAAAAAATGATATATCTATATAGACGTATGCATAGATTTTTTTCTAAAAAATTACTTCTAAATCACAAGCTTTTAATATGAATTATTCTAATTGTTCTGTAGAATGAGCTTAGAAATTTGTAAAAAAAATTTTCAGATAGTACCAAAGTCTAGCACCACATAATTTCACTTGCTTTATGCACTATGCATTAGATGAAATTATTATGATCAAAGCTATTATCACTGAAGTTATACTCATAAAAACTTTGAAATAGAAAATAGAATCTCTATAAATTTATTGTACCAGGACCCAGCATTTAGCATTTAATAATTTAAAGGAGTTACCACTAAAAAAGAGGGTTAAAAGAGTCTTCATCGAGTCAGTATGACTCAAGAGGATTGATGCCTACGCTGCCCCCGAAATCATGTCCCGAACAAAAGGTTACTTCATGGAAATATATGCAAAAAAAAACTATTCCTTTCAAATAAATAAACGCAAAATATAGGATAACCTTTCGTTTTGGACTAAACTCCGGGATCAATATAGATAACTTTAATATGAATTGAAAAACAGAGGATTAATTTAAATAGTCCAACTATATTCTTAGAAATAAGCATAAATTTTCACATACTTTGACTGTCCACGGTTATGGTGTCGAGACAGGCACTCATAATTAGGGCATCTCCTTTAATTAAAAAATCTTGCGATTGAGTCGTAGACTCGTTTGCTACAGATTCTCGTAGCCTATCTAAGCAATTAAGAAGCACGGTACAGCCTAACTCCAAATGCTTCACAGGAGAAATCAGGGTAAATAACTCATGATTTTGAAAAAGCATAATAACCTGAGAAATGGCAGAACGCTTCAGTATGAAAAATAATTCAAGAACAAAAACTTGCGTATTCTTTAAAAAACCCTAAAAATATTCTGAAATAAGTTTTTACTCAATAATACATGTGCTAGCTTAATAAAGAGTGGCAGCTCCAGAAAGTACGATAAATTACAAAAAAGATACCCTAATACAAATTCAGATTTAAAGTAAAAACATGTGATTTTATTATGTACCTTTTCTGCACGTTCGGCCCAAGATAACGGTTCAGTTTCTAGCGGTCTCAGCTGCATAGTTTGTAAGGGCCTAGTTATTTGGTCATCGTCTGGACTCACAACACCATCATCCGTCCGTTGCATCTCGTTATCTTTCATCGGAACCATATTTTTTCCTTTACTTGTATTTCTATTGGATTTTGGCGCAGGGGGTAGCTGTAGCAGCAAGTTTCTACCATTATTACTAGGTGCCGAAGTACTGAGTAAATTTGACTTGGGGGATTTCCATGGAGATGGGGGAACTGGAGGTTCAAAAGCATGATTTTCAGTGGCTTGACTACCCAAGTTATGATTAGTTGGGGGATGTTGAAAAGGGGGAAACCTTGGTAAGGAGGGAGCACCAGGGGGAAGTTCTAGATTTGAATTTTCACTTTGGGCCCCATTCACAGGGGGACTTTGTTCCTGCCCATACGTATTTTGCTGCTGCCTGTGTAGCATTCCTGACTGCAATTGCCGATTTGAGGGTATTTGCAGTAGCAAAGATCTGGATTGTGATGTCTGAGTGTGCGGCATAGGAGATTGATTTAGATAGGAAGAATTGGCTAATTTCCCACCATTTCTTGGTGACTTTGGCGTTTTGGATAGTATTTCATCAGAAAGACTTAGATTATATGCAGTAGACTCTCCTGATTCGTTATATTGGTTAAAAGTGAGACTCTTTGGTTCTGAGCTACTTGGGGTATCAGGGTTATATTCTCTATGTCCCATGTCAAAAGATGATGAACGGCTCATCGAACGATTTTTGCCAGATGCTTTCAACGCTGTTGATTCAGATATACTGAGTCGTAAGGATTGAGCATTAGGGCCATAAATACTTTGTTGCGTCGAATGGTCACTACTTTTGTTTCGTGCATTTGCATTTGAACTATGAGCGGACGATTGAATGCCACCATTAATGACTGAGGGGGTATGATTCCCTGAACCGAAATGACCTAAGTTGGATTGATTCTGCTGAAAAGGCGTTATTTTTAGTCGATGCGAGAGAAGATTTGCAGGGGCTACACTTTTCCCATACTGATTTAATTTTCCTTGCGGCATATACTTTTTCAACGCATTGCTGATACCTACGCTATCAGTAGAGGTTTGGAAAATGCTTTGGTTTTTGGTTATCGGTGTAATTTTTAAGTGGCTTGAAAGCCGAGTTCCTGCAAATGAACTATTTGAACTTGGTTCAGTTGAGGCTACATTTTGTTCTTGAGGTGTGTGTGGTTTAGACCTGTTTCCTTTGGACGTAAGAGATCCATTTTGATCAGATTTCGATGCTCTTGATGCCGAGTGAAGTGAAATTGAGTTCTTGCGGCTTGGTGTTCTGCTCTGCTCTGAATAGTCAGTCTGGTTTGGAGTTTTACTTCTGTCATTAAAGCCATCAAAGTCATTTCGGGAACTTTTCTTTGAGGTGGAAGTTCTGGGCATAGATTGACGATCAGTATGCCGACTACAGCTGCGCTCTCGGCGGTGATTTCTATTTCGACTAGAGCTTCTTTCTCGGTAGTTACTGTTCCGACTACTGCTACGCTCACGATGGTTGGAGGAGTTACTTGGAGAGCGCTGACGCTTGGAGACACTTGTTGAATTTTCTCTTGATGACGTATTTTTCTGCAAATATATTTTAGATATAGGTTAATACGCTACATCGCCAAAAATACTTGGACATACTTTATTTTCGACCAACTTATATCGAATTTTGCTCAACACTCTGTATTGTTTTTATTTCCATTCAATTCCTGAACTAAGAGAATTACATAAGATACTCAAAATTAACTAATATTAAGCTACGCATCGCAATTATATTCGCAAATACCTCCTTGTACGCATCCTTGAAGGTATAAAACTCCCGAGTTAAACTTTCAATCAAAGTTTTTATTGCTTGTAGTTCCGTTGTAATTATAGCTGAATGAGAAGAATTTAAGTACAGTGCTTTCACAACAGCGACATCTTTTTTAACTTCTTGAAGATCTGGTTGCAATTTAGCGAGCATTGTTGAATTTGCTTGAAGCAAGAAAGTAATTTCAGGATTGTTTGATCCATGCGGTAAGCTATAAGCTGCTTGTTGGAATAAAGAGCTCTGATAAGCTGCTGTCGATCCTGTCCCGTCAGTATATCCGTATCCTGCAGGGATGGTAGCGTTACCTGGCAAACCATATTGGTATTGTATAGCTTGAGGGTAGAAGGATGCATGCGAATTCTGTGGATTCAGCTGAGCATAGTGTGGTGGTGCTGGAGGGGGATGCACGACCGATGGACTCTTCGAACCTGTTGCATTTGACGTCATAATTAAACTTTTTAAATGATCGACTAGAACGTCATGTCATAGTACGAAAAAATTCTTCAAAGATAAAAATTTCCCAAGTTGGATGGAAACGATTGTGAATATTATTATGGTTTTACAATGACAGGCTAAACCGCATGAATATCACTTTATAGGCCACTAAGAGAGTCAGGACTTGAATACAGTGAAGCTATCGCTTACATTATGTTTTGAGGTCTTAAATCGTTTAGATATGAGCGACACAATGTTAAATGTAAATGAAATTTTGCTTGAAAATGTCGTCAGAATGACCTCTGCAAAATGCGTTGCGATGATGTTCATCAAAAGCTGCTATAAAGAGTTAATACACACATATATATATATATCGCGTGTAACGTTGTGCACACGATGATGCTAATATATATATATTAAAAATTGTATTAATGTGTTTTGTGTTTTAAAGCCAAAAGCAATC
The DNA here is from genome assembly GCA_032358265.1 of Vaucheria bursata. NCBI lineage: Eukaryota > Xanthophyceae > Vaucheriales > Vaucheriaceae > Vaucheria > Vaucheria bursata. Next base: position 43,837 of record JAULBW010001438.1, on the reverse strand, counting down.
AACAAGAAAATGTGGATTAAAATTACTTGCTCGGAAATATTTCAGTGTTTTCTCGTGATAAGTCAAAAATCGCTTTTCTAGGTTCAATTGGTCATATCAGAAAGTTTATTAATATGCTCTCTTCTTCCTCAAATTGATAAAGGTTGGTTCTTCAAAGACCTGTGACTGAAGAAGTAATATCTTTTCTAAGCACAATAAGCAACTTATTGGGGATAATTTCTCTGGGATGTATAATGACTAGTTCGTGCCCTCCTCTTTTTATTGCAAATGAGGTTGCATAAACAGTGAAATTCCTGCAGTAAAACAATAGTAGAGCCAATATCATAGATTATACAAATACATTCAAGTAATCAATTTTAAAAACAAATTGAATTGGTTACCAAAACTAATAGAAATTCTTTCATTATACTGATGCTATAAGAAATTTTTTTCGAATCCTGGAAATGTCATGCTGAATTTATTTTCTTGAAAATTTACAATTTTTACAAATAAAATCTTACAAAATATTTAAAAAAGGAGCGTGCTACAGTTTTATGTTTCTTGTTGATCACTAATATAAAAATATAAATGTCTAATTTATCATCCTAAGCAAAAGATTAGTTATAAATCATTATTTTATCTTGGCCCTGATTGTGCTGCTTTCTGACATCAACCAATATTTAAACAAGAATAATTTGAAAGACTCATTCTTTTCGTGTTTGTCATGTATTGTCTTTCATATTGTATTAAAGTTTCCGCAAATAAAGGGTTTCTTAAAATTTCAACTTTCCTTCATTTGAAGGCAATAAAATATTTTATTTAAATTGTACTTTATAAATACTTGTGCTTATTTGTACTAAATTATAGCACAGTGATAATACTGGATGTTAGCACTTAATTGATTTGAACTATCAACCATTTTTCGAGCAAAAACTTAGTGTTCATAATACATTGATCAAGATTTCTATTGCTACTACCTCATTTCCTGTACAAGTTCATGACCAGTGATCAGTTTACATAAAATCATATTTCAAATTGGATCTTGTAATTTTTTTCCCTACAATTCATGTGTTCCTTCCAATTTAATACTTTGTTGCGTTTTTGTACTGTTCCATTTACTTCAGTATGTGTTAGGAATTAACCCCTAAGGAAGTTAGTTCTATTATGTAATTGTTGTACATTTTTCCTGAAGCTGTGTGGAAGTTTCAATTTAGATTGTAAGAGCAAGTTTCAGTAAATGATATCTTACTGTGTTGAAGTTATCCCACTTCTATCAACACAATTTAGCATGTAATAATATATGCCTTTGGTCGCAGATTTCTTGCATTTCTGTTGTGTTATGTTCCTAACACTATGTGATACCATCCAGTTAGGATTGCAGCATCCTATCTTGGTTAACTGCATATTAGTTATTTTCATATTGTCAGTTATAATTGCTGATATTATTACATGCATGTTGATTTGCTATACGGTTGGCAATGACTTTCGACTACGCAAGTTGTAACTTGAGATAGTTGTGGCAAATCAAAGCCTTGTATTCATATATATATATTGTGTGTCTCTTGTGTTTTCTTTGATTCCATGTGTGCTCTTTGTGGTTTCTTGCATTACCAAGTTGTAATGCATTTTAAATTCCAGGGCATTAGCTCATTTAAATGGAAGTTTCTGAAATGCACTTTCATGTTCAACATACTCTAACATCAATGAATACATATATATTTGAATTGTCCTGAAGTTTATCATCATATCTACTGAAATGCTGAATGTGAAAATAAAAGGTGCAAAAAAGTGCACAATGCATTGCAGTCCCTTGCCCTGTTGTTTTAAATTGCTATTTAATAGTATATTTGTTAAATTTTTTATTCCTCCTTGCTTTGCTTTCTAGCCTTGATTTCTTCAGCACATTTTTATTTGCTACAATCAGTGCATTGTGATGCTTTTTTTGCCTTAATATATTAGAACAAATATTCTTAAAAAAATTTCCTGATAAAAGGTACTAATTTTTAAAAACATTTACTTAATAGATGCTACTAAAATTTGAAGAATTTAAATTTTATTATAAAAAAGATCAATTATTTGTTTCTACAAATATTAGTTATATACATATATTTATGAATTACATTAAATTACTCACTATTCAACAGTTTAAATCTTTTATTCCTTGAAAATTAGAAGTACCTTCTAAGTTTAGCTTGTGCTAAAAAATTTGACTGTTTGTATTACAGATACAGATATTTTTTCATGCAATCGTGCTTACAGTAATGTTTTATAGTATCAATTACGTTGAAGTTTTCAAATCCTAATATCTTTCTAAGAAAAAAGTAGCTTTTCAAGAAGTAATTTTAGTTCTGAATCAAGTTCTTAAATTTAAGCTAATCATCAAACTTAGCAGTTTGTAAAAACTTGGTGCTTCACTTGCAAAGTAGCTGAATAGTACTTCTTTATGGCTTGCATTATAAAACGCAAAAGATTTATGTGCATAGAATTTTGTGACACAATACAGTTTAGCAATCACTTTAACAGATTTTTCAGAGATTAATCAAGATCAAATCATTTTGCTGGCTGCTGCCTCATGCAAAAATAAGCTTCAATTTATTTTTGTATTTCAAGCAGCTCTTCTGACAATGGTGAATTAATCATTTTAAAATCTGCATTCTAAAAAAATTGCTTTTAGATTTTTTTAATCTGAACTGAAAATTGTTATTTCCAACTTGCTGTAATTTTGTTGAAATGCTTCTGTTAAATTTTTCTATTATACATAATAACTATTTTCTATGGGTTGAGAAAGGGATAGCAACTGAAAGAGAAAAATAGAGAGAATATTTGAGATTGAAATAGAAGATGACTTAATCACCATGCAAGCTTTAAAACAATATCCAACATTTTTTTTATTTTAGAGGCAATATTTAATTAATTTGCCTGCTACTGAACACAAGACATCAAATAAAAAAATATAAAAATACTGATTGATGAAAATATAGAAAGAAGCAATTACTTTTTTATCAAGCAAGGCAACAGAACCAATGCTAGATCATGCATCCTTGAAGGTGCAATGAGGTGTTAAACATATTAACAAGAAAAAATGTGAAAAGTTCAAAAATAGAAATAGTGTGACGAGAAATAAGAAAAAAGCAATGGCTTAACAAACACCCAAAATTCTTTACCATCTATTGCAGCTTTGAAACTACTATTTACATTTTGCGTTGCTAGCAGAAAAACTTTTAAAAGCTATGAAAAAATATTATGAATTGCTGATTTATATATAAAAAGTTGTGTTTAAAATGCTACAGAAGGCCTAGAGTCATTAATCAGACATTGTGCCCTAAATGCAGTGATTAAGTACAATAAACATAAGCTGTAACTGAATGTTTAAATTGTGAGAAGAATATGAAAATTTGACTGTTAAAGTTTTGACATCATCAAGAAACAAAAAACAAATTTTTAATGATATCAAAAATCTTTGCTTGCAGAGCAAATTTATGAAGAAAAATTTATCATTAAAATCAGAACTAATATCTTGCTAATATCTAATTCCTTAAGCAATTCTATGTAATTTTTGCTTTTGGTAAATCTTACCAAAAGTACCAAAAAAGCCTAGATGAAAAAGATTTAAATACTATTGCTACTAAAAGATGAAGCTGTTTTAAATTTTTTCAAGAACTACCTACTTAAAAGTATATCACGTAAGGCTTATTTAGCAATTAAAAAGTTGTGACATTTTAACTTATTTATGCTAATATAAGTTATAAAACTGAATTTTTCCATTACTAGATAACAATTTTTAGTTTTTTGCTACAAAAAAGTAGAGCAATTGTCAATTAACTTAAAAATGCATTGTTTGCTTTTAAAAGAAATATGCACAAAATGGAAATAATGTCTGAAGATGAATCTTGCATATTTTTTTGTTGTCTATAGTGCCAGAGTATCTGCTTTTGTGAACTTTTTTGAGATTCAGCTTCAGTGAGACCTGCTGGTAAACAAGATACATGTTTTAATCTAAGAGTTTTGATATAGAATAATATTTGCTGCCTCAGCATTTATGGTACAAAAGTCCTACTTATCAAACCTGCCACTATTCTAATGCTAGGTTGGCCTACAACAATCTATCATTGAAACTTTTTATAGAGGCGTTTCATTTTGAATAAAATTAAACTTATCTGGTACTGCAGCAACATGGCTAGTATTTATTGAACTTGATGTGCTGGAGCATGAACAGGATCTATTGTCTATAGTAACTGTCACAATATAGGAGCACACTCCTTATCTCTAATCCTACATGCAAAAAAGATCCTTCCAATGATATTCACATCTTTAATGTCTTCACCATGTTTCATTATTCCACAAAGTATTTTGGAGTTTCCCAAGCCAACATCTCTGATAAACGCCTGATGGAATAACGCCATAATTCAATATCTGGCCGATTTGTGTTTGATATTTGTTAACTAATAAAATCATCTCTCGCTCTTCTCTGTTTCACTACAATTACCCTGCTACTGTGCAGAGTAACATTGTTAGTTTCAGAGAAGCTCCCTTCTTGCATACCTTCATATAATGTGTTCTTACCACACTATTTTGTTTAGATGCAATTATTTTGTTTTGGACATTGTTCTCCAGTTTCTTTTCTCAATAATACACTACTTTTCACAGGTTATCATATAGAATTTGATGCTGAGATACTCCAGGACCGAATTATGAATTTCATCGACATCACACACAGCAAATAATTCCAATAGCATCTATATATTTTTTAGTTTGGAACATTATTTCCTACAGTTATTTTAGTACTAGAAAAAATTAGCATGATTAACTCTAATTTGTACTAATTTTTATTCGATTTATTTAGCACTTATTTTCGAATTATTTGTAATGTTTCAGGGTAAAGTTATTAAATTTCATAAGTAGGCAGATTGAATTCCATTCCTGTTGAATTTTTTTACATTTCACCAATATAATGACAATGGATTGTAAAAATTAGTGTATTGGTTTGGCAGAGACATAACACTATAAATACAAGTATTGTAGATACCGCTAAATAAAATTAAAATGCATGAACATGGCCACTTCAACTGTACTAGCGCCTCCAATATTTTTCTGTTTCAAATTACTTTAATTAGTGCAATTGACAGTTATTTACCAGCGACTATTTATTAAAAAAGAATGAATACTGTAGGGATTGCATTTGAAATATTTTTTCAGTGAAATTTTTTTATGCTCAGGATTAAAGTTTGTTTTGTAAATGAAAAAAAAATTTAATTGGCAATTTTTTTATCAGCTCAAAACCATAATGCTGAAGTGCCAATTTGTACGTGCATAAGCTATACAAAATAGCTTCTTTAGAGGCCTCTCTTAATCTCTGCAAGCATTTAGTTTCTACTACAAATTTAAAATTATTTTGTCCTCAATAACTATTGCTGTTAAATAAAACTTGCAGCGATGATTACTACTGTTTATTGAAAAATATTGTAAACTTTAGGGCTCAAAATGTAAATAAACCATGTTGCACACTATATCAGACAATTTCAAGTATTTAGCGTTTTACTTTCTTTCGCTCTTTCTTTTCTTTAGTTATTTTACGTTTTTGGGTAGGATCTATCTCTTCATCTTCGACAAATCCTTTGACTTTCTTTATAACTCCTTCGCCCTTTATTTGTACTCCTTTAACTGGCCCATTGGTTTTCTTCAAAGCATCTTGCCAATCTTTATCTGTGCCTTTTACAGTGTATTGTGACATTTCCAAGGATTCAAGAAAATCTTCCTAAGATTTAAAGTAACATAAAAACCATTCATATTACTAAAATAAATCCAACTAGAAACTTCAATCAAAGTAAACATTTTCAGGGTGTACGAAAAAAATTTTCATGTGATATTTATACTCATTTTCGTATTCAGTGTTACAAAAACTATTAGCAATCTCTTTTTGTCTCCACACAGCTGTTATTATTATTTAGTGTTTTTAACATTAAAAAGAAATTAGGGAGCAAAATTTAGAAAACTTTCTAGAAGGAACAATCGCGTCGGCATTATTTTAATATTCAAAAATTCTACTTGGAAAAGGTGAAAATCATTCAAGCATTATAACTAGAACTAATTTTTTATTTTATTCTATCCCTGATAAATGAATTAACATTAAATACGGGAATAAATGTATTTTGATTGAGATTTACAAAAAAAATTTAATTTCTTGCATCATTTTAAAGATACATTTTATATTTAGATAAAAATCAAAGACTTAGAAGAAACCAAGAATATTTTCAGTTAATTTTTGAAGAAACTAGGAATATATTTCGAATTAAATAAACACTAGTGATATTTATGAATAATTTGTGCTATTTTCACATCAGAAATTGATTAACTTTCTCATTGCACCTTGGTGCTCTGAAGGTGTCCTAAGGTAAGTTATCCTTTCATCACTTGTATATACACAAAAAAAGTTTCGGTGGTCAGTCATTTATATAGATAATTACTTTAAAATATTGTAAAATTAAACAAAAATGTATTTAGAGAAAAAATACAAGTTTATTGTGGAGTACTAAAAAATAATGATTCTATCAAAATCTGTTGAGGCAAATATTATTCTATAATAGAGGAGTCTCAACTGCTAAAAAAAATTTGCATCATGCTGGTCTACTATTGATACTCTAAATAGTATGCAAGCTTTGTTAGTGAAAAAGTATTATATGCTTATAACGACATTCTCATCTATTTCATACAGTTTAGAAGTTTTTAAAACTAATGCTAACGGAAAATAACATACCATGCAAATTTATACAACAAAAAGTAGCCAGCTTACCTTTTGTAATTTCATCTTTTTTAGGACAGATTTAGCACCATCATCGAGCTCTTTAGTCATAGTTTCAGGAATAGTGTGCATATTTTCAGAAGCAATTGCCACCAATTTTCTCTCTTGAACTAAATGCCCACAAGACAAATGTTTATTAAAAATATCAAAATACACTCATACATAACACCCAAAAAAATTAGATATGCATGTATGTAGATATATCCGAATCTGCTTATGTAGTGATGTGAACATATTCAGTGGAATGGAAGTCTTTGCACGTATATACGTACAATCTATTTTGCCATTAGATCTAGAAAGAAACGCATTGGTTACTGAGCGTCCAAAAAAAGAAAATGGCTGCAGACAAATCGTATTCAAATGAAAATGCTCCCCAGATAAAAAGAAATTTGAAATTATTTGTATATATCTCAAAAATATCATGTTTTAGGATTGAATTCAATTTTTTCTGCCCTAATAGAAAAACAACGGATCTTAATGCATACAAACATTACGAAAAACATACTATTTTTCAAAGCAAATGATTTTTATCATTCAGAACATTACAGCATACAGAAAATATCAAACTAGAACAGTTAATGTTATCGAATGAATGCCTAACTAATTCTATAATCTATTATAAACTAAATTAATTATAATAAAATTTATGACCTGCTCGAGGAGCGATTTCCTGTTCTATGCCTTTTTCTTGGATTTCTTTTAGTGCATTACAAAGCTTACGGACAGCCTTATTAAATAAGGCCAACACCTTATAATTATCATGCATAAAAAATGTAAAAAAAGTTATCGCCACAAATAATATTTGTGTGCAAAATAATGCTATGTACATTTACCAAATCCATGCAAATAATTTAAAAAGAGCATATTAAAATCATTCTTTATTTGATAACACGAGTGAGGAAAAATTTGTAATTTAAAAATTTAACTTATAAGAATGGAAATCTGTCCAAAACTAAGATATATGCTTTTTGTAAGAATAAATAACATGATATGATAGCAAAAGGAGTAAAGACGATTCTCACTGACTAATATGCACCAAATTAGTAATCAACTGCATAACTTCTACTAGCTACATATTAAAATTCTTTTTTTACCTGATTACTAGGTAGTTGAAGTTCGGCTATCAAATCATCTACCGACCTAAATTTAAAACAATAATTCAAAAATCACAGTTTTATTTTATTTTAGGATGGTACAATTCAATAAAGATATTTGAATATAGTATTAATATATTATTATCAAACCTGTGTTGTAAACCAAGTCCCAGAAGAATTGCCGCTTGTAAGTAGCTTGTGTTGACCTTCGTAAATAAGATATTAAATTTTAGAAGCATATTGTGCAGCAAATAAAAGTTCTACCACCAGTGTTACTTTTTAATATTTTTTATTTTTTAGTTGATAATTCACATGATTGTGTAGGTGTAAACGTTGCATATTTTCGTCATAGTGATTTCGGGATTATTTAGTTTATTATGTTAATACAATATAGTACTAGGTGAGATGACTCCTTATCGAGCCAACATTTATTTGATGTTGTACTATGTCAGCGAAAAGAATATTTAATCTTGTATTTGTCATTATCCCTTATAACCCAAAATATTAAATTGCTGCTTCTGTGCCTGCAATATTAAGTTCATGAACATTATTGTTATGTACACAAAACCAAATTACTGTATATTCGCTCTACAAAGAATCTCATCGATACGTACATATATACATAATATGAAAAAAATAAAATTCCACTTAGAAAGTCATTATATGCAATGATAATATATACATATGTGTGCGTGTATTTACCATTGGAAGACGACCTAAGAAGTATAATCGTGCTAGTTGTGGTAGCAGGTCGGTAATTAAATGATAGTCTACCATAGAACGTGCATATAATTCCAACCTCTTTAAATCATGAGGTAGCAACAGATAAGAGAGCTCTTGTGGTCCAATGCATTCTGCATTTAAGGATATACGTATATAAGTCTTCTAAATTAATGTTCATCATATTTTATTTTAACGAAATACCTCACCTGACGATAATTCTTGATTCGAAGTTTCTATTGCGTTTGAATGCTTAAGTTGGCCAGCGTCAATCAACGTAAGGGCAGTGCTGGTATCGAAAGATTTGAATTCGTGTGCATATAAATTAACTACTCTTCGCCTACAGTCGACCACAAATTCGGACAGCCAATTAGATTGAGGAGCCTCTAAAAAGTCATCTACTTTCAATGAACGTAGCATTATTCCTAAAAGATATTGAAACAGACATGAAAATATGCATAGTAATAAACTTCATAACCAGTGAATTAAATAACGCTGATAATGGGGTCTATGAAAATGCTGTACTATTCAGTTTGCAAACAATAACCTAATCTCATAAAAAAAACTGCGCTAATGGAACATTTATTAGCACTATCTGAAGTTTGGTGTCAATGTAAAGATAGAGTTAAATCGAGCTAATTATAAGAACGATAATCAAGGTATTACTGTATTTAATTTGTCAGAAAAATATTTCTGTAGTAATGGTACGTTATTGGAATCGACTTAATTTAAATACATAGAAGAACAAGTAATGTTAAAATATATAATTATAAAATTTGTTGCATACTAATATATTTATCATGCTAATTTTATAGGTTGTTTATAGTAAACAAAAATTATCAAGTTCTATTACCAACATTAACTAATACCTAAAATATACTAAATTTAACTGCCTATTCTTTGCTTCTAAAAATTCTCCTGAAATTTTCAGGCAAATCAAATTCAGTCATTTTGACAGATTTTGAAAAACAACTATCTCTGAATCACGAATGTTGACTGGTTTAAGATAGGTCTCAGAATTTTTTTCTGAGGCACTTTTTTAAAGCCTTGTTATTGAGTTAGAATGAACACCTAGAGTAGCGATACAAGATTTAAAAAAGTTATGTCCATTAGATATGATGGATATCTGACCAGTGTGTTCCCCTGTGAGTTCGTTAGTGGTCTGACGTAAATATACCAAATCCATCCCGCATCTACGCCAAAATCTCAGTAATTGCCCAGTTACACCATAGCTGACTCCTAACCAGTGTAGTCGTTCGGGCTTACATTGACTAGCAGGAACCTTATACAAAAAATTATAAGAAAGTAAAAAATCTCGTGCCGTACATTGAAAAAATTCTCTTTCATGTAAAATTCGAAAAGGACTTATTTAAAGGTATGAAAATTAGCATACTCAAGATATCCTTCATTGTCAATCAAGAGTGTATTCGATCGTAAATCTAATAGCGAGGCTTCTTGTTAGAGGAAATGAACATGAACTGTTTAAATTCAGGAATTGCATAATTACAAATACGTATGTAAAAATGTATTTAAGACTGCCAAATTTTTATTGGTATTCAACATATGTCTTAGTTTCAATAAAAACGTAAATAATAAAATTACACGAAACTAACTTTACAATGCACCAGAGTGTTACTCTGGAAGATTACAAGAGAAGCATTGAAATTTCTCAAAATAATTAAAATATAGAGTAAAATAATCAAACCGCATAGCATTAATGTGTTATAAGGTATAAATTTTTTTTCCTTTTCTTAACATAAAGTGTTTCACATCAGAAATTTGTAGCATTCTCATTGTGCTATAGCACTCCGAAGGTGTCCTAAGGTTGGGTTCAAATTTCATCATTTGTTCATCGTACACATTTGAATCAATTAACATATCTTTTCTGCGAAATTATACATCGCAAGGAATCTTTCTTAAAAAAGATTCTGTCTATATAACTTCATACAAAATTAACAATAAAAAACGTACCAAGAGCGGTGGCAGCTTTTTCCTTGGTTTCAATTTCTCTTTTGCAAGTCCCGGAGTTCCATTCCCACTTTCATCTGTTTCTTTATCGCTTTCTGTATCGCTTTTGCTATCACTACTTTCAACATCTTTGTTATCGGAATCCTCATCGTTTTCAGCAAGAGAAATCAATTCTCCTTGGTAATATTGTAATAATAAAGTCATTGCTCTTGCCCCATAACCCATAGACTGAACATCGGGATGTGTAGCAACTCGCACTATTCGAGCACCACTTAAGCCCTACAGAAAATATATACTTATTGCATTAATGGTAAATTGAATCTGAACAGATGTTGTTAAATTGCAGAATTCAATTTAGATTAAACTGAGTTGAATAAAGCATGCCTTGATTTTCAAAATTAAATTATTTAAAATAAGTATTCATATCTTTGCCGACAGTACTTATCGTTGGTTTGGTATTTCAACATTATTTAAGATTCTTTGGTTATATTTTTTATTTAGGAATCGACTAGCAAACAATTCTCTTCAGGGCTAGGATTCAAGATTGATAGACGAAAATGATGGCTAATCAGTTAATACACTGTTTCAAATTAAATTTCATCATGCGACAAAAGTAAAAGCTTACCGCAAATTCAGAATCCTGAAATTGTTGAGACAAAGTCCAAGGGATTAAATCCCCTGATGATCTTTGCCCTTTCGCTAATGCAGCTTGGACAGAAGATTTGCTTATTTCTCCTTCTAAAGCAACCTACGTAAATAATATTGAATAGGCTCGAATAGTCGATTGATATAATAATATCATATATAATCACAATTTTGAAATTCAGCTATGAATGGATATATGATGAACATATGATCTAAGGTAGGTTTTCACCGTTCAAACGAAATTCCACCCTATTCTGAAGTTTACTGGAAAGTTCACAAAAGATTTTGTATTATAAGCTCCATTCAAAATAGAAACAAAATACTGAATTTCAAACATTCGGTTTATAGATATATGCCCTATTGTGAATCAAAATGGAAGCACATTTGTAGCCATTCTAAGAGGTTTCCACAGCTGTGTTGTCGGAGCTATTTCAAGTTGATTATGAAGGGGTAACTCTGTCTTCAGACACCATTATTTTAACTTCATGATAATCTCCTGTGTACTCAAGGAAAATTACACATGGGCAGTAACATAAAAAAAGTTGCTAAATCAATAAGACAGATAAGCCCACTACTTTTTCAAAATAATTATTGTCATTTTACCTGGATGACACATAAAACATCAGGAAGTTCTCCTTTAGCACCTTGCTTTTCAGCAGTAGGGCCTAATAGAACAAATAACTGATGGGCCGGTGCATCGCTTAATAACTGCAAATCATTTGGCTGGTTCTTATAGTGCGCAGCTGTGTATAAACTCATCACCTATAATAATGCAATAAAATGTTAAAATAAAATAATAGATTACGCATAAATCCACCTATAGCTACAGATGTGCTATGAATATAATGTCGCATTTTACATTCACAAAAAAATATTTACTAGTTTTCTCATTTTTTATAACCAAAATTATATTCGTATTTAATTTCTAATTATGCGAAATATTTTACTTTATCCAGGCATTGTAGGTCAATAGTTACTAGCAGCATATTATATGAAATTAATAAAGCAATGACATACTTACTCTTTGAAGAAATGCTTCACTAAGCTTGTGAAAGCTAAACAATGCATCGCGATTTACAGAATATAGTTCACAGTCCCTTGGGGCAGGGGTTCCCATTACCAGCCTTTGAAAAAATTGGTTGAATATTATTGAATTATTAATTAAAAGAAAAAAGAAATCTATTTGAACATATAAACCCAATAAAACCACTATTAAGACTTTAATCTAGATTTATTTATGTCAAATGACATAATTTTACATGGCATACTGAAAACAACTGAAATTAACTTGCCTCTGCATTCCAATTTTGCTATCCATACATAAAAGTTTATGCAACCACTTCTCGACGGGGTCCCCCAAGGCATAACGAATGGGAGTCTCAAGAGTAATTTCTCTTAATACCCTACCTACCCCTCCATTATTACCATGCTTTGCCGCATTTGCAGCAGCTTCAGAACTGGCCTTCCATCTTTGTTCGTGCACTTTATCCTTACCTTTTACTTTACCAGAGCCATGTATTTGGGCTGCTGCAGAGGCGGCAGCTTCAGCGGTTGCTCCCCCCTGCTGCCTGCGAAGCTACTTAAGAAATATAAAACCCAAAATACTATTATATTTTGATATCATTGAGCCATATTTAATGTTATACATAGTAACTGAAAATAATAGAAATAAATATAAGATCCGAAATGCTTTCACTTTTTGTGAGTACCGTTTGTATTTTAAATGTAAAAAGAACATATCCTATTTAAATAGACTAGACAGAGGAAATATTCATTAAACTGCAATTTTTTTCGAAGAACTTCGTTATGAATACGATACTATTATAGTAATTTACTTGCACAATAAACTTTGAATATAACGGGCTGAAGTGTAACAATTATTTTAACCAACAAAGGAGTAATATTGAACCAAGCTCAGTCCAGAATTTCGAACAAGTAAATATTTTAAGTTGTTATTTCACATTGCTCTTGTCAAAACTAAAAGGGGTGAGAGAATATTTTTACCTGATCAACCAATTTAAGGCTTAAAGCTCGTCCTGTGCCTTCATACCCATTAACTGTAGAGCTCATAAATACGAGATAAGGACCAAGAAGTGCCTTAACTAAGGGAAGCGGGATAGCAGCAGCCTCATCAATTGCTAGTAATTCTGCATGTGCTAATTTGTTGCTATCATGAGGCTGTCAAACACATTTAATAAAACAATTACACAATTGTACTGAAAGCATTAACTTTCAAAGATTTATTCTGTTTCATGATAGATTTGGTGAAACTGATAGCATCAGTGTAAACAATATCAACTCCATGTTTGTGCAATAACTCCACTAGTATTTCTAGAGTTAATTTTCTCCTTTAAAGCTAATTATTTTCAATTGGTACTTTCCATATACGTACAAAAATGTACAAAACTGAATATTACAGTTTAATTATTTGCCATTATGACAAGTCTTTAATCTACATGTAAATGACTTAATAGTGCTGAAACTCGTTTTAATTCAGGATCTATGTATAATAGATATGTATTACTCCCCTATTTAATCATGTACTGCAAATTTCTCTTCAACAGTAAAAAAAATCATGGTGAACAATTGAACATATAAATATTTAAATGATGTCGGAATTTTTTGTCAATGTGAATGTAGTACCTGAATATACTGAATAGTCTGGCGATGATCCCGAAAAACGTTTATCCGCACTACAGCTTTGTTGAAATCTGGATTATTACTCTGAAGAACCTGCACACAATTTTTTTTTAAAAAATCAAGACATCATTCATATGTACAATATGTCTACATTTTAAACTAACATTGCAAGAAGAAAGTAATTTATTTGATCACATTGGGAATTGAATCCAAGTTTATTTATAATGCAAAATTACAATAAACATTATTATGTAGCATCTGTCTCATTGACATATACATATAATTCAATTCTATGATAGGCGCATTGAATAAATCCAAATTAAGTGCAACCAGTACAACATATGCACATATATAATTTTTAAATTGATAATAAATGACGTATCGCCAATATTGAAAACAAACAAAAAATGCTACATCAAAATTAATTTTTCCATTATGATAGATTCAACAGTTAGTAAATACATTTCATTTTAATAAATAAGCTTACTTCATAATCCATATGCTCAGTATACTTGAGTAAATCAAATCCCTTTAATATGAATTCAAACACTGTCCCCAAATTTTCAGGTGATGGGGCAGTAACAAAAATGTTGCTATATCCATAAGCAATTGCTCCTGCAAGGCAAAGACCAATTGCAGCAGATTTCCCTCTACCTCTGAAATACAAATTGAAGAATAGAGTAAATTACAGCTTGCTTGTTAGAGTAATGTACAGCAAAAACCCTCTAAATGAATTATAATTGAAAGTGGTAAGAAAAATTCACCTTAGTCAACTCAAGACAGGACAGATTGTACTGGTTCGAGAGATATTCAAATGTTAACAAGAAATTAATCTTCAGATTTATCTTTATTACAAAAAAGGTATAATCAAGTTGAACTCTCATATAAAAAATCATGTCGATTTATGCCTTACCTTACAAAAAAAGATCGTATTAATTCAATCTGGGAAATGATAAATGAGCTAATAAGAATGCTGATAATATGCTATATTTCTTCATAAATCTGTCGATTTTAGAGAAATCAGCCCTTACTTTTATGATTACAGTTAAGATTGTTTGCAGCTGATAGAACTTAATCTCATGTATACATTAAATAAACGCTCAGAATAATATTTGTAGCCTTACCTACTAGCTGTGAGGGCAACGGTAGACCTTAGCGTTTTCTCACTAATGGCCTCGATGAAAGTCAGCACAGCTCTAGCCTGATCGAGTGTTCTAGCTCCTGATACTAATGGCCCTATGATTTAATATATGAGAGAATATTTTCAATATTTAACAATACATTTCTTATTTTTGTTTTACGTGCAGCCACAGGTAAAACAAAAGCTATTTATAAAATTGTCACCAATGTTTTAATAACTACCACATACATATAGTTCGTTAATACTGTGATGGCAATAATCTGTGTAAACAGTAGGTGAAAACTTAAAATACAATGAAATCTGAAATAATTTATTCGCCGACATTGTAAAAAAACACAACCACAAGTTAGCACTCATATTTACATCAATATGATTACCTCAATAATATATATATATATACATACATATGCAATCAATAAGTAACTTTATTGCATTTACCTATGGGCACAGTTTCCTCAAGAGAAGCCTTGAGCTCAGCCAATTCAATCTGTTCTTGAGAAGAAATTACTCCATCCATTGCCGGAAGCGGTTCGATATTACGTATTTTGCTTGAGAGGGGCAGAATATTGAGCTCATCATCACACACAATACAGCTATCACAATCTGCTAGCGAAAGCATAAATCGTTCATTAAAACGTGCCACAACATCACCATGAGCTTCAGTTCGAAATCTGTAGATTAAATCTTGAGTTGTTTAGAGTAATGTTTTAGTTAACCCTTAAAAATGTAGCGTATTAAATTCATCTAATGTTATTTCAAGTTATGTGCAGCAAAAAACTGAGAAAGTATCTAAAAATCAATTTGAAGAATATATGTAAAGTAGTTAATATTTCATCAATTGCTCAAGAAATGGACGTAATACTCTTTCTATTTTCGATCATTTAAAATATTCGAACATGAACCAAAATAGAGTTGAAATTTTAATATTATACATTTTTAAAGTAAATTCTTTAAAGCATACACTTATAATTCACATCGAATAGCTATTTATTTTTATCTTCATCCAGTCATTCAATTTATATTTTATTTGATTATAAGTATTGAATACCTATCATGCACATCCATAGTAAGAGTATACAGCTGTTGCAGTGATGTAACAGTTTTGAGCAATAAACATATAATCCCGCCACCTTCGACAGTCTCGATAGTTCTTGCTAGTAAGTTAGGAGTAATTGCTTCAAAATCTTGTAGTACACACATCCCGAATGTTTGACCTATACAATAAACATTACATAAATGGTTCAATAGTTTCAGGGTAAAAGATTACAAAGGTATATATATGAAGATAGAGTATTTCCATCACACGAATATAGACTTAGCAGTAGATTTTTTCATAGTCAATGTGAACAATTGAAAATACTGAGCGATGAGCATGCTTAAAATTGCTTGCATACATTATACAATTTGAGCCATACACTGGAACAAATTTTTTCTGAAATTGTATAGGCTCTTTGCATTCGCATGGTAAAAAGTCCTGATTATAGAACGATTGCACTTTTTATCCATACTATACCCTGGAAACATACCTTTAGAAAAAAATTTGTCACTAAACTTCTTAGTACTATTGTTAAAACAGCGTATAGATAAAACTACTTTAAAAAAATGTCGAAAGAAAAAATATCATTGGCCCATTCTATATTGATAACTTACTGCCAACATGGAAAATGTGACAATGATTTGGCATCTTACCTAATATTTTTGCAGTGTCTTTGTAATATGTCCATCGAACACTGGTAGAATTAACAAATAATTCAAATGGGTCTTCGCTGCTGTCTCCTGCGCTAGCTAGGCCGCTTTTTTTCTGTCGTTTTAACTGACGCATTCTCTTTTGCCTGTGAGTGGAAAAGCCTAACTAATAAAATGTAAGAACAGAAAGAAGAGATACGGTTAAAAATATTAAAATTGAAATAACGATTTCGACGAATTTAGTACTGTGATCGGGCATCAAAATATTTTGTCAAATTCGAACATAACGAGATAATGGAAAAGGTAAAGAAACTATTGAGCAGTGCGCGAAGTAAGAATTAAGGATATTACATATCATTTATAGACAACGATTTCCATGCGAAACTCAACATCTTCGAATCAATAACGACACTTTACAACTATTGTATAGCTTCTGTTATTATTTGGGTTTAGAGTATCTTATAAGTTTAGCACCCACTTCTTTTTTGTAGCACCATAGGATGCTAGGTCGAGTTGATATCCTCGCTTTACTTAAAATATAATGCAGATTGACGACCTGATCCTTTCCATGATCCCCGACCAGCACGAAAAAACTTCGGTGGTTGGTTTTAACATTATTTTCAATTAGAGCACGCACTCTCGAATCAACTTTCTTTCGAACCATAGATGAATTCTATACTACGTAATATATTACAGAATGAAAGTGACAAGATTTTGAAGCAAAATTGACATATCAACCACACAATTACAATATTTTCAAGAATCATGATTGGTGCCAATAAAAACTCACGAACCAATAGAAATCTTATATAAATAAGGCGCTGCTAAAACCACTCGTGAAAGGTTATCTTTGTCCTTTCATTGACAAATACTTTCAAATAGGTAAATATTAACCCTTTCAGATTTGGTTTTAAAATAATAATACTGGGACTAAAATTTCTGGAGAAAAGTGTACGATTTTCAGTCAACAATCAAAGATTCTTTATGCAATAGTAATTAGACAACTATTTGAAATTAAGATGAGTGTATATACAGCTATAGATGGTGGAAGTGATGCTTATGAAGCTGTCAAGATTGATCTTTTAAATTTACAAAAGCAGAGAGAAGCTCTAGAACTTGAAGCCGAATCATTAAGTGCTCTATTGAATGCTCCTGGACCAGATGGGAAGCCGCCCATAGGTATTAAAACTCCTCTTATCGACTCGGAAGGATTTCCATTAGCAGGTTATGATATTTTCACTATAAGGTATGCATTTATTTTTCTACCGATCAATTATTTCGTTTCTATTTGGGAAATACGTCATTTCATGTTACTATTCAGAAGTAATAACTTTAATTCGCAGTGAATATAAATATATGAAAGTCAGATAGTCTGAATTGATAAATACATACATATGTATTTATACGTGTGCTTGTGCTTGCATGTAGGCATCAGCGACATCGTTTAGCTTGCATTCAAACAGATCATAAATTGCTAA
This sequence comes from Vaucheria bursata, assembly GCA_032358265.1. Classification (NCBI taxonomy): domain Eukaryota; class Xanthophyceae; order Vaucheriales; family Vaucheriaceae; genus Vaucheria; species Vaucheria bursata. The sequence goes on along the minus strand of JAULBW010001438.1, from coordinate 25,687 downwards.
TGTCTAAAATGGAGAGGGCTTTACATTCTCTGCATGAAATTGAATCATCAAGATCTAGTGTTGCACCTGAGCCTGCATTAATAAGTGTTGAAAAGCCTTCCCAAACATCAGAAAGAAAGCAAACAGCTTACGATATTCAGAATGATTATCCACCTTCACGATTACCATTTTCAAGGGTTAATACGGTAAATGCCGGGATTTTATTCTCATGTAATTGCACTTTTTTTATGTTGCGTGCTTTCTATTCCATGAATCTAATACGATATACATATTTTATCTAACATATTTGACACTTATCTTTGAAAATACTATTCGAGCATCTTTTATCATTAATCTGCGCACCATTTTAATTGACACATAGCATTGAAAAATATAAAATTTTATGCTATGTCATACTATTATGCAACATTCTATAGCCAGGTTTAGTGCTTAATCAGCCAATTTTAATTGTCTCCTCATTCCACTTAGAACTGGCATAATCTGAGCTCCAAGACGCATTTAAAATCATTTTTTCATATTCAAAATTTATTCAAATAGTTTTCAGGATGTATATTTTGTTCTTACATTCACAAGCTCTCAAAATGAAATGGGATTAAGTAATGGTGAAAAGCAAATAATGAGAATTTTCCTTCAAGGTTTTTGTATTATGATAAATGTAGAAAATCAATGAAAGTTTCACGATCAAATCATGTTTCAGAATAAGTTTTATATGAAAATGAACTATTGGTAACTATCATGAATTGGTGATTTTCAAATTCAATGTATCTATTGTATGTATATTATTATGATACAAGCATATATATGTGTACATATTTCTTCCTATTGAAATGATAGCTAGTTTCGAAGAAAAATTCGAATTAACTTTCATTTTTGTTTAAATATGCCTAGAAAAATAAAATGAATCTATCAACAAATAATTTTTTATAGTGCTATAATATATTATACATTTATGCACGATTCTATCTATTTGGGTTTTACCAATAAAATCCTCTACATTCAGCGTATCTATAGAATATTTACTGCATGAACTCAATCAGAAATAGACAAAAAAGCCAGTACAAATTTATTTCCATAATCTTTCCATTTGATTTAATACTTTGTAAAATTGATTTCTAATTTGATAATACTTATTTCTTATGAAACCATGTAATCAAAAATATGGACAAAATGAAACTACTTAAAATTTTTGCTTATGGTTCAAAATCCTTTATGTAACGTCAATATTTATTAAAAATACCACCTGAAAAAATAAGTTTAAATTGTAATTCTGTGACTTCAAGAATTCGAAAGAAAAATGCAAGATTTTTTATGATTTTGTTAATCATGCACAAGTTTGTCGGGACTACCAACTTCATTATTTCCGAAATGCACCATGCCTGAGAGTATAAAGCTGAACTTGACACTATGCCGGTTTTGCTTGTTCGTCGAAAGTGAAAATTCGTTTATCGCAAATTATTCATATTTGAGGTTTACAGTGTATATTTGTTGTAAACCTCAATATATAGGTTGCTGAGGGATCTCCTGCGCAGGACAGTGGGTTAAAAGTTGGTGATTTAATTCTATCTTTTGGTCCAGTGACATATCTCAACCATTCAAATCTTCGTGCAATCGTTGATACCGTCGAAAAATCTGTGGGGATGCCTTTAACTGTGTGGGTCGAACGAAATCTTGAGCCCCTTAAAATATCTTTGGTGCCCAGGACATGGTCAGGTCCTGGGTTGCTAGGATGCCATCTTCTTCCTATGTAATATACATATATATATATATATTTTTTATACTGGTTTCTATCTTTATGTAACCATGCAAGTTTTGTGCAATATACTCTTTTTAAAAATGGAAGTGTTGAAAAATTTTGTTGAAATACTGGTTCCTTTCAAAATATAAATTTATCTTATTTGAAATATCCGTCAAATAGTATTATAAAACATTCAAAAATGGTTTATGAAATGAACAGTTTATTGAATTATTTATTTTTAGCTTGATGCTTTCGATTTCCCACAGCAAATCAATTGATATGCTCAAATACATGAGCAAATGTATTTATGTTCAATGTTTGTGGTATATAGAGTATCTTGACAATAAATAATTTGATTTTTCAATGTACATTTTCTTACAATCTAAATTAAATTTCTGTTCTGAAATTTAGAGTGTTTGATATAAATATAATTATCTTACTATCATTTGAATGTGACTTGTTACTTATTCAATTCATTTCAGTCAACTGTTAGTACATTTGCTCGAATAAAACCACTCAAAAGTTAGTACGTTCATATTTGAAATATTTCAAAAAATGCCAAGATTGCAGTTTTATTTTTATTGATTCGTTGAATCGAACCCGTGTAAATTTTATTATCTATATTTGAATCTTAAGGCTCTCAAAGGTAGTATAATCTCAAAATCATTGCGTACTTTGTACATGTGCTAGACTGACTAGAATCATGCTAGAAATTTTTGTTCCTATTTTAAAATTCAAATGGAAATATTTTGCCAATTAGATGAGCTAATTATAAATTCTATTTTGAACTAAGGTATTTGAACCGATTCCTCTACGGTGGTCATTATTTTATTCTTCTGCAACTCCCTGCTCTTCACTACAAGTCTTTTCTGCATTCACTAACTTTTACAATGAGACAGATTTGCTGACAGGAAGATCTATAATAAATACTGAAGTGATTGACCCATGATATCCTTTTATATGAGCTAGGTTCAGTAGTTCAGCAAAATAGTTTAAAGATACTGATATTTATCATCATATAAATCTACTGGTGGTATCCCAGGTTGCCGCTAAGTTTTTATACCAAAAAGTGAGACATTTCGATAGTATTGGTTGTCACCTGAACATATCATTTACATCAATTTTTTTAATTTTTATCCATCAAACGCAACAGATAGAAAATTGACTGATGTAAATGAGCAAAATAAAAGAGTGAAATTTTAAAGTTACTACAAAGCGAGAACTAGGAATTCTACAAGCAATATGAAAATGCAGCACTGAAAATTCAATGCAGTAAAAGTTGCTGCAATATCGTAGAATTGTTGTTGCTGCCATGTTTCTACTATGGGAATCACCTTGTGTAAAGAATAACCAGATACTAGGTTCAACAATGATCAAAATAATTGAATTACTAAACACAACATTCCCATTATATAATAAAAGAAAGGCTAGAGAAATAGATATTTACTGTACATTCAATTTTGACTTAAATTTTATTGAATTATCTTTACTGCTACAGTACAGCTATTGAACTTACAAGTAGCATTTCAACTACAATCAATATTAATATTTATTTGCAATGCGAGCTACTTCAAGCAATATTCTAGCATATCACCAGAAATGAGAGTTTTTACAAAGAAGAATTGCTAAAATCATGCAATTACATATTGTATAGGATTCAGTCTATGTAATATATTGCCTTAAAGAATATTGCAATAAAAAAAATACTGTCAAAAACCCAGTAAAATCATTAACATCACCATAAGATTTAATTTGATTCAAATACTTTTGCTTCCTCTTAAAACTGAAATCAACTATGTTATAATATCAAAACTGATATAATAATGCTGACAATACCAAACCTTCAAAACATAGTAAACCAGTAATCATAGCATGGCAAGAGGCCAGTTCATCTGAAATCTTAGAACACAGGTTATTGTCACTTTAAATTGTAAAAAAAGTCATTTTTTTGAAATATGTTGAATTTCTCTAAACGTTAAATTTAATTCAGCAACAATGTCTAAAATTTTAAAAATGAGATATGGCAAATATCTAATACTCTACAATCAAATGGATATTGACACAAAGTTTGTGAATGAAAGTTTTTGAATTATTCTTTGCATATAGATAGAATTATGACCACTTTTATTGAAAGAATCTTAAACTGGAGACAAAACTTTGAAATTGTTCAAAACTAGATACCATTCTATTGAAACAATTAATTTGGTCTTTATATGTTTTAATATCAATGGCACGTAGTGCTTGGCATTTAATTTTGTTGCATCAAACTTTCAATGCCAATTATGTTTTAACTCAATGATAATATTTGAAACAACAAAAATCATGATTGGTTTAATACCAAATCAAAGCGGAAAATTTTGAAAAAGTTGCCAAAAGTTGCTTGATATGTGAATTGCAGCAAAGACAATCAAAGATAAAAGTAAAAGAAAGAAATAAGTAAAAAAAACTAGTACATTGACAAGAAGAAAAAATGAAAAGAATAATATACATCAAATGTACTAAAGTGTGCAAAGCCACCAAGATAACTTTCTTTTTAAATATATGAAAACAGTAGAAGTGACAAGAAATAAAGACTGCACACTTAAAACTGGCAGTAAATTAGGAACTATAATCTAGCCAAGATGAAAGGGTAACTTAACTTTGTCAGAATGAAAGTGTAAATTAATTTTTTTCATGAAATATTGTTTAACACTAAATAAATTTTTTCATAAAATATTTTGTAACGCAAATAAATTGCAGTATGCATATTATTTGCAAGCAAACAGTAGTTTGAGCTTAAGAATAATGCATAATAGATTGTAATTTTGAATTGGAAATGAAAGAGCAATTGTAGAAATCCTGACAGTCAAAACAAGTGATAGAGTATAATAATTACTGGGATTGATTATGGTATTTTGGATAAGATGCATATTTGAAAGAACTTGCAGATTTTAGTGGTATTCATGCCCTCATTCAATTGTGCAATGTTAAAGACATGATGGATTTGAAAAAAAAACTTATAAGAACTAATTGATAAAGGTCTAAATATAAATCATCATATCTTGTATTTGGTGTTTGAGCATTACACAGTAATATTCATATATGTGCCCTTGTCTGTGCACCAGCACTGTGATAAATTGCGCGCTATTTGTCATGGTTAGATCCTTCCAGGTACCTTTTTTCAATGCCATACTTCTATTCTAAGGCCCAGATGGGATGTCTCTATACCTAGCAAGATGCTGAATTTTTTGGCATCTCTTTTTCTAGTGTGATAAATTAATGCGGCACGTGTAGGATAAGTGCCTCTATGTGTCTTGGCACATCTCTCAAAAGTTCATTGGTAGTTTGATATTTTCTGCTGCCCTGAGTTTTCTTGTCTATTTTGCAAGGAAACGCACTCTCAGTTGTTTCCTGTGCTGGTAACAAATAGACTGAAAGAGAGCCAAAGAGTATTGCCAAGAAAGGCACCTGACATGGGTATATTTTTGAATGCTGCGGATATTTGTGCACTTGCTGCTGGTGCCATACTTGAGATCCTACCGTTTTTAGCATGGACTCCTCTTGTCTACCCAACAACAAGAAGGCACGTTCATGAAGTAAACCCAATTTACATATCTGACCAATTGTCAAGACTTGCAAAAAAGGAAAAGGATTAAAGAAACAAGAACAGAACAAGGAAGATGGATAACAGCAAGAAAGAGAACAAGAGAAATAAAGTAATGCAAGTGTATTGACTTTATATACCTGTTAGTTAAGAGATATGTGTGTGTGTGTATGTGTTTCCACTAATGACAGGAAAACATGATGAAATATAAGAGAATAATTGATGATTAGCTTGAACTTGATGACTAGCCTTATTCCTATTGGCTGATTTGTAAAGAGTCATCAAGAATAAGAACAGATTACCATTTGCTGATCTGTGAAGAGTTATCAGAACAATTCCCAGTTGGCTAATCTTTGAAGGGTCACCAAAATATATGAAACAGAACATAAAGTATAGGATATTCTGGAACATGCAGAACTAAGGCATAGTTGTAGTCCTAACACCAATGATATGCCCCTTACGCATCCAGGTTCTGAACAAATTTACATCTGAAGCCAAAGTCTAAGGCACATGCATAACTACAACTTCATACTTTGCACGGAGGCTACTAAAATGAGTAGTTGTGCAAGGAATACTGTGTAAGTGTACATACCTCTGTCCATGAACCAGTACCGCAATAGATTGTGCCCTTCCTGGAGCTGCAAAAAAATGCTGCCCCAGCTGTTGCTTGTACCTATCTTTGCTGCAGCTGTACCTGCACACCCGTCCTATTGCCAATGCATGTCAGGATCTAATCCATTGCCGTGCAATTTGCTATGGAACTGTGATTCTTTTGTTATGAAGTATTGAAATTTGTGTACAATTCTTCCAGAGTTATACTCATAATACCTTTTGCAATCTGTTGCAAGATTTATTTTTGGCAGCACATGTAGAAGGTTCTAATGTGCTAAATTAAGTGTATTTTTCTCGTGTTTCTAGTTTACTTTGTACTGCTGAATATATATACAAGATTTTGGAATTGGATTCTTAAAATGCGGCAACAAAGCAGTAATACTACCCCGTAGTTCTGGCAAGACCGACTGATGGGGGCAGTTCAGTTGGTAAGGGAGATATCTATATGGATATGTAAAATTGCTGCTTCTCACTAACCTGCCAGCATTAATAGTAGTAGTAGAGAGCAGCCTGTTAAAATGTATTCGAACAAGACTCAAAACTAGGGTAAAGAGTGTATTTATGCATACATAAATTCTGTTGCTGGAAGTGAACATACATCATAACAACACAAATCCCAAACTTAGCCTGTAACCAAAAGTCCAGCAATCACTTGTCATAAGCTTAGAATTCCAATATGCAGAACAATGACTTGCCATAAAACAGAATTCCACAGCTGTAACATGAATTTAACTATTAACAAGTTTATTCCTAACACAGCCATACCTTATTTCCTTGGAGGGCAGGTACAGCAGTACTCCCATTGCTACTGTACATGTAGGAATATGTCAACCTTGCAATACAATGTGATTAATTCTGCCAGCATTTATATGCTTGTCTCAAAGATTTTAATCTACATTTCTGGGTATAGATGCAATTGGCACTATGAAATTTCAATCAACCCGTCATATCAGTAGTGGTTTGTTCAATGGGCCTTCCTGCCTCTGTAGCCATAGTATTTCAAGAGCTGATGCATGCAGCTTGCCTCAACTCTGTCTTTCTGTTGAAAGGTTCAGCATGTAGTAGAGCCTGCAAGATTGACTGTCTGGGAGCCAGCATGGTCTACATTTTTTATTCCAGTGTGACAAGCTGATGTGACATATGTAGGACAAATACCTTTATGTGCCTTTGCACAGTTCCCAAAAGTTTGTTGGCGACTAGATATTTTCAGTCACTCCGAGTTTTGTTGTCCATTTTGCAAGGAAATTTATTTTCTACTATATCCTGTGCCAGTAACAAACAGAACAAAAATAAGCTGAAGAGTAGCATCATGGTAGACATCTGGTTTGGATGTATTTAATTAATGTTGCAGATGTTTGCGGCTTTTGCTGTTGGTGCAGTAGTTGAGATCCTGCTGGACACAGTATTGACTCTTCTTATGCATCCACTTGCTACATTAATTGTTAAAAGGATGTACTGATCATAGAATAAATATTTATTGATGATAGACATAATTATCAAGTAAAAAAATACCAGTTATGGCACTGTAATTACCAATTTACAACTTTTTAGCTTTGGATTCATTGAAGTATTTGCTAGTAATTATGCACTATTTCTTGCAACTGCAATTGGAATTTGCTGTAACTAAAGTAAGGAGCAACAGATACTGCAATGCTATTGATTAGTATAATTCTACCGTTGAAAATATTGAGCTGATCTTATCTATATATATTGGAAATAGTTTTTCCATCTCATTAAACTAGCTTGGCATAAATCAGCTCCAACTAGTTCAATAGTGTATATTGGCTTAAAAATTATTTACATGGTCAACTAGGTTTGGTTTGTCAAGGTATTTAGTATGATGATATAAATTATCCACATGCTTCAAAGAGCATGATTTGGTTTGTCCACATAATTTATGTGTGTGATTTTATTTGTCTACTTAATTTAAACAGAATAATTTTATTGGTCAGCATAATTTGCATAATGTGAATTGATCTATACAGTTTTTGTAGTGTGTTTGTGGTTGGAATAAAAAATTGATCAGACTAGATGCTTTATATCTTTAAATCTTGCAAATTCATGACCACTAATTTTTTGTGCTATAGCTTGTTCTACAGCAGCAATCCTCAGAATCATGCATCAAACAAACAATGACAGTTATAGAAAATGTGCTAAAATCTCTTCCTTTAATTTAAATAAATGCAATATTTATAATTTGTCCATACAATTTGAACTTTGCAGTTGACTTACTTTCTTCTTTGCTTCTCTTGTAAGCTAGTTGATGGTATATTTGCAAATGCAATTGATCTTTCAGACAGCTTATCTTTCTGCTATATATCATGTCACATTTTTTCTGAGTTTTTTGTGAAGCAAGTGCATCCTTGTTTTTAGGTACTTTTAAGAACTGCAAAAATATTTTAAAAAGTTGACTAGATTAAAGTAAAGACTATTGTGATTTAGAGAAGAATGAATTAGGTTTGGTGCTTGTTTGCTTAGTCTGTTTATTTTCTGTGACTCTCAAAAAGTTATCGATGGAAAATATGGTAATAGCAGTGTGATTGACAAAAAAGATTGAGCTTGTGTAGTATAGCACTGCATACGGATATTACAGCATTTTTATGCAGATGCTGGGTAATTTTTGAGAAGGTGGTAAGGCTGGTAAAAAGTATTCTTAATGCATTGTCAAGCTTTTGTTTATTTGAAAAACTTTTGATTTTTCAAAATGATAAAATAATTAAAAAATACTGCATTTATCCAATTTAACGTGCATAGAGGTTAAAAAATTACTTGTAAAAATGACTAAAACCTCCATTGTAGTATGCCACTTTTTGTGCATACATCACTTAATATATTTATAACTTACTTAATATTTCCTTATAACAGTAGTATTTATAAATATTGTTTTTTGACCCCATTGATTGGTTGTGAAACTTTGAATAAGTTATAATTTAAGGGTATAACTATGTAACCAACCAAAAAAATGGTAAAAAGTTTGTAACTTTCCAGCCTTTTTGTATTCACAAAAAAGCTGTAGCCACAAATGAAATGGCTGATTGTTTTTTTTGTGGCTTAGGCTAAATCCTTTCATGGTCAAAGAAATTAACAGCCATGTACCTCTGCATGGCAGTATAAAAACATTATAGGCTTAGATCCATTCTATGAAGCTTATAAAGCACAGATTTAGGAATGACAAATGTTTTTTTGAGGGGTCAGTGCAATTATTTACTTTCAACTTAATTGTCTTAGGTGTTGGGAATAACTAGATTAAAAACTATACGAGTAACTAGTAGTAAGAACAACTAGAAACCCAAAGAAAGCACATGCAACCAATAGTATATTAATTCCTATTTACGTGCTGCCAAGAATAAATCTTGTCAATGCAATACTACTTAAGAAGACACATTTATGAGAATGCACTTTAAGAGAACACACTTTAAGAGAACATACTTTACAAGAATGCATGTGTAAGATAAATTAAGTCCATAGAATCACAGTTCCATAACAGATCACAGCAAAGTAGATCAGATCCTGACATTAGGTTTCATGCACAAAATACTTTCTTATGTCTTTAAGTTGCTTACCCTCAATTAGATCTTTATTTTGTCTGCCTATTTCTTGTTTAGAGGTTTTTTGAACTGTCAAAATATTTGCTAATAATTACAAAAAATAATTGAGCACTTTGCACCAAGCTTGGCAATAAGTAGTCATCTGCTAATATAAATATTGAAAGCAAAGAAGTTGCTATTCATATCAATAGTGTTGAAGCAATAATTGTAATTCTTTATGGAGTACAAGTTAAATATGATGCGTTTCAACATTGATGGTGTTTTGCTATGATGGCTATGCTTGGAATGCCATGTCTAAGTTATGATTTTTTAATTCCTACCAGATTGCTACTGAAAAACTAGATCCATAATCTTAAAACATACATTGTGAGCAGACGAATAGAATTATATGATTGTATTTTTTTCGAATACAAACATGAGGAGCTACATGAACTGAATATTGTTATCTAGTCTACTGTATGCACAATATATATGTATTAGAAATTTTGCTGAGGTATGCCTTGTGTTGAGACCTCTTGCATTCGAACTCTGATATGGACTTGACTATTTCCAGAATAAAACAAATATTTTTGATTTCTTATTTATGCCAAAGTAAGCTTTTATTTTGTTCGTGTGCATTGTTTTGAGGCTACTGATTTTGCCAAAAAATTTTCATTGGACATAGTTGATTTGAATCGTACTTGACTCAAGTAAGTAAACCATTATCACATAAAACGAAGAAGGCCTTATAGTTTTCACTAGCGCTACCATTATAGGACTGGAGATGTACAGACCAAAATGTAATGAAGTGCTGCTTTAATCTCGCTATAGGAAGCAGTCGTCGCACTCTATGTACATCCAGTTCTTTTTTTCTTCAGTCATCACTAGGAAGGTTCACTCGAACATGTTAACAAGAATTGGTTGATATCAATTTCTTATTAACAAGTTATTTACAGTTTGAGATTTGACTGCGTTGAAATGTTGAAACTTTGGTAGAATGTAATTTTCTTTCTTTTGTTTTCGTGCTTTTTAACAATTTCACGATTTTGTTCATGTGTTTAAAACTGAATAGCAGAAATATAAAATCTTCAGAAACCTTCAATTTTCACAGTAAATAAAAATGCGACTTAAAACATTCGTATTTGCAACAGGCATGGCTGATTGTTGCAGAAGTTTCGCCTACAATGTTGCAGTTTCTAATGTTGGTCGAAGCTATGATTTACCCATCCCAAGAATTGAAGCTGCTGAAAGCTTAAACAACTTTGGCCTATCAAATGATGATATTGAAGTTATACTTGAATCAGGCATAGAATTTCAACGTGAGGTGATATCTAATCTCATTTCATTTTTCCATTGTATAATTTAACATGTTCATCCAGGGCATTTTTTTATATATTTACCAAGTTAAAAAAATTTTGCTTGAGTTTTATCTTTGTATGCATTGGATTTGGCCTTCATCCTTCCTTATTAATTGTATATAAGTTACAAATTTAAACTAAAGACACAAATGTACATTAATTCTTTGTGCTAGATTTAATCACATGCGTTATTTCTTTTGTAACTTTTTTAGTTATTCTCAAATTTTCTGACTGATGGTAACAGTCATAAATCTGTCATATAAAAATATTTATGTAATATTTTTATTTAGGCGCTTTCAAGTCGATTAGCATATCTTAACTTTCTAATTAATGTCGGATCTTGCGAAAAAAGTGAAGGGAGGGATTTACTTGTGTATCAGCCTCGATTCTTAGAACAGCGCTTTGGAATACTTCATGAAGATGCGGATTATATTATTTTCAATAAGCCTTTTGATACAAAGTTAAATTTCAATAAAAAAAATGTCCCTGGATTTGAAGGAGGTAATGAATCCTTTTAGTTTGACAATTATTTTTAATACAGCTTTTACGCTCATGGTAAAAAGCCAATATTTGATTTGCTATTTTCAAAAATTTTAGACTTTTATTAGTATTGAAAAGTTTGGTAAAAAAGAAAATTCTTTGCTGGTTTATTTGAATATATTCATACTGTTTTTTTAATATTTCTCTATGGGATATGTTACATATGCGTTTATTTGTATATTTTTTGTCTTAGAGCGTTGCTGCATCACCTGGCTGACAAATCATTTACCAGAAATGAATGTACGTATTTTATGAATTTTGTCATGTATATATGCTATATGTAATTCGGAAACAAATTGAATATATTATTTTTAGAGATCTTCATTTGTGTAGGATAATTGTCCCTTAAGAACTATCTATTTTTCCTAAACCTTTCAGAATTTTTGCCATGGATATAAATCATACATGTATCAATCTTTTTCTTAGTTTTTTATATACTACTGTATTAATTGTATTACGCATTGCAGCAAGTTATGTTTATAGGCGGAGTAAATATATGCAATTACTATAATCATGAACCTTGTCATTATTTCATGCATAATTTCTTCCTAAAACGGCATAATAAATATGAATAAAAGTAACAAGTAATTGGAGCTATATCTATTTTTGATGGATTCTTCAATTGAGCTGTTTGCATTACTGTCCTCTATGCATGTTATATTGCTGAAATCATATTATAAAGATTCAATATGTAAAATTTTCATTCTTCTTCACAGGTACACAAAAATCTTATGGTAAAAAGAACGGACATCAATCAACATATTGCAAAATAATTCTTCATAGAACAGTTCTGTTTAATTTGTCTTTTTCCCTTTATATTAATGTGTATCATTAATGGAGATTAAACATTTATCAGTGGTGTAAATTATGAGAATCATAACCATTTCATTTTGCCAAATGAAAGTCTATGCTTTAACGTAATAATAGTGACCCTATGTTAATAATATTGAATATGAAACTAGTACCTTTGAATCATCGAATTATTTTTATATATCTAAAGATGCTCAAATTTATATAAAAATTTTTTGTGCTATATATTATCAAACAATAGTAATGAATAAATATATTTTTAAGTGACACATTATGGTCCAAGTTAATACTTTTTTTAGACTATTTAAGCTGTTCTAATCCTTCATCAATTAGGGGGGGGGGGGTCCTGTAATGATTTGGATCTGGGTCTTATAATTGTTTGGACGGGGATTATTTATGGAGTTGGGGAGTCTTAAGATGATTTAGGGAGTCCTATAAGGACTTGAGCAGTTTTATGATGATTTTAGAGGTACTTTAAGGTGCTGAGGATCCTGTGATAATTGGGGGGGAGATCTTTTAACTAGTACTAATTTTTTTGTCTTTGATTAATGTTTTTACAAATTCTATTTAGGTTCATAGATTTTGCCATCAATTAGATTTTGCAACTAGCGGAATATTAGTGGTTGGGAAAAGTCAGGAGTCAGCAGGCAATTGTGCTAGACTCTTTCGTGAGAGACTAGCTAAAAAAGAATATACTGCTGTAGTATATGGATGGCCTGATTGGGAAACCAAAGAAATTTCAGCATCAATAGACAGTACAGATGGATTTAGGTAATACATTATGGTACATATCTAGTATTTATTAGGAATGCCATTCTGGTGATCAGTATTTCTCAACTAAAACCTTTGCTTTCGATTTCAATATTGAAATATTCCTCTTCAGATTTCAACTTGGATTCAACAATTATTGCGTCAATCTGAATTTCATAATATAAATTGCATGAAATATTATTTATTAGTTTTCTTTATGCATCTGTAATTCGAACCTGATTAATTTTAGGATTCATAATTCATTCATTCATCCATTGCATACGATTTGTAAAAATATCATTGTTATTTCAGTTTTGAATTTATACAATATTTAAGTAGTATATTCATAACAGAAGATTCAACATAAGAAATTGTTTAAATAATAATTATATATATAAATAGTTTTATGTATTCAGGGCTTTTTTCATTATGATTGCCTAGTATGAAAGTAGGTGCTGATGGAGTTGGAAAAGAATCATTTACCTCAATTAAAGTAATTCATAGAGGAATTTTGGCCTTAAAAGGTCACCCTAGACTCGGTGAAAAGGTATCGTTACTGCATTTAGAACCCGGAAGTGGGAGAAGACATCAATTGCGTGTGCATTGTCAGCTTCTAGGACTGCCTATTGTAAGTAAATATTCATATATAAGTAATTTTAGTTGCTTATATAAGGCTGATGTTTCTCTATATAATGGCGTTAAAGTTTCCTGTATGATAATTATCAAGGGTAGAAAAAATCAAAACCGATTCATTTCAAAAATTTACTCATGAAAATATTTTTATCTTTAGGGATACAATCAATTCTAATTAATTTCATTTATTAAATATAACTACCAAAAAAATAGAACTAAAAATAAAGTATCTTTTTTCAGTCATTTTCCTGTGCAAAGATTTTATGACCCTATTCTTTCTCAAAGACTTTTCGTACGTGGGCTTGAATTATAATACCTATACTTAAAGCTAAAGATATTATGTAAAAGCCAAGTAATAAAGGAGTAAATCTTGATCATTTTTTATAGGAATATTCTTGTGATCTCACAGATATTTCATCTATAGTGAATATATACATATATATGTATACATACAAAGAGAGAATTTTTGTATTGTAATGGCAGGTGGGAGATGCTACCTATGCTGAAGATAAGTATTCATACAGGATGTTCCTACATGCGTCGAGGTTAAAGCTTCCATTATTACACACAACTTACCAAATATATTGCCCTTCTAATTTCGACCATGCTATAGAAATATGTCTGCTTAATTAATTATCTTTTTCCTAAATTTCATCTTTTTCACATGCTTGAATATTGAATTGTCTTGGCTGTAATTTTTCTATTGAGTTTCCAAGTTTAATATTGCTGCTCAAGTGATGCATAACATTAGATAATCTTTACAGAATAAGAGGGCAAAATCGTCAATTTAATGCAGGCTGCAAAAAAATCATTCTCAAAACTGTCTTTATATTCTTCTCCATTATTTTTTTACTTCAATTTTCCTTGCATCGGACAGCGCATAGAAGAAGGATATTTTCAAATGCATTCATTATTTCTAGGATCCCACAAACTTTGAAAAAAATTCTGCCTCATTTAAACTTTATTTAGCATTAAGATAGCTTGTTGGGTCACACACCATTGAATACACAGCTGAACCTCAAAGATTTACAGAATTTTTACATATAATTAAATAATAGTTAATATTGGTCACTCTCAGTTTGTAGAAGGGAGGTATTGGAATATAAATTATGTATATGTTAGGAACTAACTCTATTAAGGGTTAGTTCTTATATCTATGTAGCTGCAGTACGATTTGTCCATGTTTTGATTTTAGTTTTAGTTTGGTTTCAGTTTGATTTCAGTTTTAGTTCTAAGATACTTTAGAGAACTTAACACTATTTGTCATGCTACTACATTTTATGTGTTGCGAAAGTTATCTCACTTTCAGCAACACATGTAGGTTAATATCAAATACTGTTTCTGTTTTTATGTTATTTGCTGTGTTTTGTATTTTCCTAGCAGTATAGAATTCTTTAAATATTATGGGAATAACTTCAAAATTTGTTGACTTGCCAGATACTGATCAACAGCTGTGTTAATAATTTCTCAATAAATCTTGCATCAATTGAATGCATGCATCACATTCCAGTAATGCAAGAAGCTGGTAATATCAATTTTGAGAGCAGTATTAAATTGTTACTGCCTTCTGGATAAGTGTTAGGACTTAAGTAGATTTAGTTGCACGGGTTTGAACCAAGCAACGGTTCTTAACTTTCCCAGTACTGGGACAAATGCATTGTTGTATGTTTTGTAGTAAATACTCGTAATTAGTACTACATCAATAATAGTAGCAGTAGTAGTCCGGATGTTAGGATAATTTGACTTAATTTGAGTAGTATATTTTGTATTGTGCTGTTTCCGCTCAGTGGCAGAAACAGCAACATTAAATAATACGTGTTTCCTATTGATCTTTTCTTGTTTTGTGCTGAAATTCTTTGCGGATATTTGGAATTTTGTCCTTGTTCTGGGTATATTCTTGCCGGGTTAGCTCTGGCCTTTTTGCTTCAACACGTTTAATCAACCAGTTCCTGACGATAAGTGCTGCTGTTAGAAACATGAAATACAAATAAGCACAATAAACTGCAACAGAAATGTGCGTATTTATCATGTACTGATTGTGTTCATAGAAGTGAGCTAACTCTATCAACACAACAAAATATGTAATCCTACTGGCATCTGTGCAGCCAATTTACTTGGAACGCCATAAATTAAAACTGACCGCAGCTATAAAAGTAGAATTAATCCCTAAGGGAATTAATTTCTAACAGCTGCCAAAATGAATATCCTCTTGCTGATCTTTAACAGTAAAAAAAAGTTATACATATTTTTCAAACTTTGGGCAACAAATTCTTTTAGAAGAACTGAGATAAAAAAATGTAATAAAGTTTAAACCTACAAGACAATGCTACTAGATTATGCATCAAGCATACATATATATATGTACATGGTAATATTACAATTGCATAATGACTATATGTTCACAAAGAATATTTCTAAAAACATTCAGAAGAGTTTACTTGCATAAAGGACCAATTCTAAAACTTGCGTAAGATATATTTTTATGTCAAAAGGTGCAAAAAATTTGGTACTGAAACTGTTTTGTTATAAAGGTGGTATATCTACATGATACTTTTTGATATGACGTGATCCTGATACATACTTACCAGAAATAGAACAAAGCAATATCAAGGAATGTGAACACGATGGTATATTATCAGGTCAATACATGTGTTGCCAAGAATGAATCTTGATAACACATTTGTTCTGAGATATAAGTAAATACAAGCAATATTAGACAAATAATTAGAATCTCTAAATAGAAAGTAGGGCGTAACAATCAAGTCCTAAGACTTTTCAATTGGTGCAACAAAGCATATGTAATTTTACATTCTTTCTTAATTATATCTGTGCTTGTATTAAGATCCTAATAGTATTTGTATACTTTTCCATGATTTAGAATTAAAAAACAGTTAGATAATATATAATCTTCCATACTCGTAGAGGGCAAATAAAACATATATTAATACCAAAATACAAAAAAGGGTTTTTGGAAATTATTTACATTGGCATATTCGAGTACTTTTTTTAATAACTAATGATTGGTATATATTACATTGGGTGATACCAACTTATCATACCTGACTCTACGAAGTAAAATATGATCTCATATCCAAAGGATTTCAGGACGTGCCTATGTTTAACAAATCAGATAGGTCATGGTTCTCAGCTATTATCACTAGATATGCTAAATTTTTCATACTAGTAAAAAATTGAAATTATAGCAAACTATTTTCAAAATATTCTTACACTATGTTTCTCTGTAATTGTCAAATGTTTAATCTTTTGTTCACTCTAAAATACTTGAGGACCTATTATAATTGTTGGCACGCAAAACAATTTAAACTAGTAATTGACGAAGGAATGATATAATTGGCCATTCCATAAAGTAATTATATGAAAACACCAATGTCAAAAATCCTCGAAAACGGGATATATTAACATCCAACATATTTCATCAGTAGTCTTAAAGACTGGAGCAAATATGGTATCCCGTAAACGCAGTGCCCCTATCTGCAAAAACTGCGACGAAAAACAGTCGCTGATAGAGGAAATGAGATCCTTACTTGCTCCTGTTGTTGAAGAGAGCCTGGGATATAAAAATGAAAATGAAATATTGAAGAAGCGCATCCATGAACTCGAGAAAGCGTTAGTAGAACGAAAGAATGAACTAGAGTCCAATAACTCGTCTTCATGTGAAACAGATAAGCTTTTAGAAGAGTTAGATTTAGAGTTAGATAGCCCTAGACCTCCGATGGTACCAGCAGAACTCGAAAACGGAAAACATGTAAATAATGTAAGTTTCTCCGTAAAATCATATGAACCGCACAACCTGCAAGAAGTTAGACTTCATTCTCCAGTGTTAAAGAGTTCTTCTTATCCGATGCCGTCATTTATGTCCGAATCTCCTGAGAACAGTTGGACTCAACCGAATAATGAACCCCAAAAGAAGACTCCAAAGATTAAAACTCTTTCCACGTTAAATGGTGAAAAAACTGAATCATCAAAAGTTGAACAAACGCATTACTTAAATCCATTCTCAGTAATGACTCCAGCTTATACGACTCCATCGTTCTTAGCAAAACCTTGTCCTCCAATTTTAAATCGTAGTTTAGAGAATGAAAACTTGGAATATGACAAAAATGATGAACGACCCAAACAAAAAATAGCAGTGATTGATGATTCAGCTGATAAAAAAATAGTTAATGAGATAAGATCCTCGCATTTATGCGCTGATCTGATTAGAAAGATTATAAATATGAAGCAAATCGAACTGAGTTCTGATATTCATGAGATACTTGCAGATGATACTGGTTATCCTCGTTCTAAGCGGCTATTTCTCATCTCAAGTTTGGACTGCATAAAGCGATTTTCAAAAAAAAATTTTCATATGGGGACATCTGACGGTATACATGAATCAACAAAGGAGCTCAAAAATATTGTTAGGGTACTCTTGCAATTATCTCAATCTAGTTTATTGGGATACGAACTTATGGACTATTTAACTAGTGAAGTGAAGCAGATTTTGCTTTCTTTAATGAAATCAAGCAAATTTTCAGCTGTTTCTAATAAATCTGTTAAACAATATTCGAATAAAGTATCAAAAGAACATAATTTCGAGTCAGATGGTAGCACAAGCAGGTTAGTTATATATTTATAACTAGTTTCCTGCATTATTAATCATCATGTGCTGTATAATTCAATTTTTAACTGTGGCGTATTTTCTTACATATGTAAATGTTGCTTTGTATACAGCAAACTTTGGGTGTGAAGAATTCTCTTTTGGCCAATTATCACTTATAGCAAATAAATGAAAAGTCATTATGCGTCTAAAGTTTGCTTCATATATTCGGATATAGTGAATTTCGAATAAATAAATTTATTCGATGCTTATGACTAATTCTCTATGTCCTAAGGTTACTGTATTTCTAATTCTAACTAGCTAGGTGCCTGATATTTGCACTAGGTTTGAATAATAGTGGCAACAATATATGTGGGACTGAAAAGACAGCAATATCAATGCATTAATAAATTTCTTGTAGATATACATATATATATATATATAACATGAAAATTAATTTTTCACGGTACTAGTACAATAAGAATTGCCCATCAGAAATAATTATTTTTCAGAAACCATCGTAAAATTGTAATAGAGCGTGCAATCACTATGTATATGAAAATCTTGATGATAACACCATATTTCAATAAGGCTACAGCCGAATATATTGCTTAGGGGTATTGTCCAGCAAAAGCTTGCAACGAATATCCAGTATGCAACTTTTTGATGCATACCTCTAATTATATTAATGCATTTTTCACTTAAAAATATGCTATCTAAAAGAGAAAATATCAAACATATTGATTACGAGTGAAATATAATATAGAATGATATAAATATTGCTCGAACTATATTTACATTGCAGCGAGCATGAAGAAAAACACAGTGATAATAATGGATCGCTAAACGAATTTGAGGAGGAAGCTAGTTATACATTATGGTGGCCGATTTCTAGTGAATATTCACGTTTAGGATGGTTGCTATGCAAGTTTTTAACACTTTTATACAGGTGCATTTATGCAAAAAAATTGACATTTTTTTGTGAATAACTGTATATCAGACTACTTTTTTTCAGTTTTTCATTGCAATTACTCAGTTTACTTTGAATACAACAAACTTGTTTTTAACGAGTTTTCACTAAAATCAATTTATGAACAAACCAATTTACACTAAGTTCGGCTTCATATTTTCTGATCGAAAGAATTAATACGCTGGTCTTGACAAATGCGTTATATCCGAAATTACTTAAATTTTATAAGGAATCACCGTGTGCACAAGCAACTCCTTTGGCTCTTAGCACTAAAATCCTTTTTTAAAAAAAGGAGAGCATGAGCAACTTCTCGTAGAATAATGATTTGTTCTGATGCATTAAACTTTGGTTATAACATTTATTTTCATTTATGTCAAATTTACGAAAAGTCGATTTGTCCCTAATTCAGCTTCATATTTTCGGATATAACGAATCACTTTTGTGCTCCTGATAGATTCGTTATATCCAAATGTCACTAAAAATACGATGTACATTTGGGTCAATTTTTATCTTTTCTTGAATCTGTCTAATTTCAATTTAAGATTGAACATTTCCTACTATAGACCAGCAAATATATTACATATCAAGTTTTTGACTCAAATGGTATACATTTTAAATAATTATAAACATGACTATTCGAAAGGGTACACTTTGGGCTTCAAATTTCTGTTGAATATCAATGCTAAAATCCAGTCATGAGGAGATATGATACATAGTATATTTGAGGAAAGACTGCAGTCTGTATTGAGTTTAATATTAATTACTATTTTCCACGGTGAATTAGAATTATTAATTTGAGTTCAACATTCAATTTTGAAAGCTTATTTTCGTCTTTAAAAGTATATATTCGTTGTATGTCGATATTTATGCAGCTACTTTGAATTATTCCATGCAATTTTTCCTAGTATTATATTTGGATAATTGTTTTTTCTAGTATTTTTCAAATTCTATTTTGTTTTTTACAGAGCAACAGATAATATCGAGGCAGGATGTGAGTTATTCGTTGATATTTCTTTATCGTCTGTTCCATTTGTGCATATTCATTTTCTGCTTGCTGTCTTGGACACCTGGCCAGAAATAGCAAATGCTTCCAATCTTAATTCCTGGTAAGCTGTACTTGTGCTATTTCACAAAAATTATGTCTACATGTTTAGTCTCATTTAGCCTAGTATATTCATATTGTTCAATGTTCCTTATCTAATTTTTGATGATGGAGATTTTCCATGCAACCTTTTCTCATTGAGCTTAACACCTAGGCTATGGACCGCCATTAAGTTATTTTGTGAATGTGTAAATTAGGCTGCTAAAAGAAAATAATTTAAAGAAAATAAATGATCCACTTTTGAAGAGAGTTGAGTCGGCAAATACATACATTTATGACTTTTCCGCTAATAATGAGTATATTATTGTTTAGAGGTCAAATTTCAAAATTATTTATCAAGGGTTAAATAGATCTAAATAATAAATGCCCTCTATGCCATGCTTTTTTCCATTTTTTAATATTTTTATGTCCGGTTTCCAGAAAATTTATTTTAATTTGGTATTTATTTTCTTAACTTGGCACATTTGGTACCATAATATCATAGTATATTCAAGAATCATTTTAAAGTATTTTTGTTCGGGTGATGATATATTTATTTACTTTGAAACAATTGTTTGGATGTATGTTAAAGTGAAATACCTTGGTTTAATAGCTCGAATGTCCACTATTCAAGGGAAAGAAAAGTGTTTCAGCCGTTTGGTTTATAAGAATAGTAAAAATTCCTTAAACTACCACCTGCCTTTGAATTAACACATTCCAAATTTTAAAAATTGTTCAAGTCAGTATTACATAAAGTTGCTCTTGATCAATCGTGAACATAACGATTCGAAAGGTAACTTTGAACTTATAGTTTCAAATACAAAAATGCATAGCAATAATAGATTTGCGAAGAGTTATCGTTCCTTGATAGAGTTTTAAATTTAGAATGTGTT
This sequence comes from Vaucheria bursata, assembly GCA_032358265.1. Taxonomy (NCBI): domain Eukaryota; class Xanthophyceae; order Vaucheriales; family Vaucheriaceae; genus Vaucheria; species Vaucheria bursata. The sequence continues at coordinate 4,595 of JAULBW010001438.1, read as the reverse complement.
ACAGCTGTTGGGAAGCAATAGTAAATTAACGTGTTACAAATTTAAAATGCTAATAAATATGATTATAATAACTGAGACAATTTGATTATAGAGTAATTCATTCTTAGTTAATTATGTTGCTTCCAAACCTTACAACCCCAAAATTGGCCTAGAACCCCTCCTTCCTAAAGATTTGAAATTATCAAGGATTTTTGTATTTCATATTATATATTCAAAATTATATATAGTTGTTATTTGTAAGTAGCAGCCTAGCAACTGACCCTGGATGGATAGGAAAAGCAATTGTCACAAGTGCAAGTACCAACTTACCCTTTAAAAGTGACAAATCAAAAAAGATTGAAGATAAAATAATGCTAAATCGCTTGAAAATTTTATTTGGAACCGAATTGGATAAAAGCAATGACAAATCCTGTTCTTCAATAGAAATTTGCATCGAACAGCTCATAGCCAAACATTGCAAACTGCATGTGATATCGAAAACATGCATGTTTTGTGAAGAAAATACAGAAGAGAGCGTGAAGAACATTAAAAATATTGAGATGTCATTTGGTGTGTTGGCTAGCAGTCTTTTACAAGGGTGGCCCAGCCGGTCATTCTGGTTGAAAGAGCATGGAAAACTATTTGAAATACTACAAATACCTTCAGAATATTGCGATGGAATCCGAATTTTAGCATGTAAAATGCTAACAATATGTGCAATATCTGCAATACGTACTGATGGCTATACGAAAAATGTCACCGATGCAGAAATTTTACTGCATTATATTGATGATGTTACGAATGTTTTATATGAAGTTGGTGTTACAGAGTCTAATTTGAATGTTCAACTCGTGGCAATGGAATGTCGAACTCTGCTAATGACCAGCCAATCAGAAGCAGCGTGTGTCTCAAATTGGATGAAAAATCTAGAGAGATATCAGATTTCCTTGAGATTGGCAAAATTGCTGTCTAACTTTTATCAGTCTCCTCAAGCGTATGTAATTAATTTGACAAGACGCAAAGAAAGGTAAATCCTTTTTTATTCATATATATATATATATGTATTTATTTATTTAGTATTGTAGTTACTGAATATTTGCAAGGAAATGATACTACCTACATAAAATAAAATTGCTTCGATAAAATCTGAAATTTTTTTTACATTTCTTGTTTAAGATATTTTAAATTTAAATACTAAAAGCAATGAAGAAGAGTACTTACAAGAAAGTCCTACAGCAAGAAATGATTATATAAAAATTCTGCATTTCGCTTATGCTATTATTATACTAGCTAATTGATTTTGATGACATATATATATATATATATGTGTGTGTGCTATATTTCTATTCGGGTTCCACTGAACTTCCATACAGCGTATGACTTTTTTCTGCTCAAGTTTTAAACCTTTATGGACTGTATCATTAGTAGAGCATTATCATTCCTATAATTATTATTTTAAATGGTTTATTTTTAAAGGTGGTTGTCAATGATAGCTGAAGCTCAGAAGCATAAAATTAGATTATATCGTATTGAGGCAATTGATGGCAGAGAAAATGCGCAATCGATTCCTTTTACTGATGTGGCCGACTTTTGGAGCACTGCTGTAAATTCGAGGTAAGTTTAAAATTTTCATCATTTTGTTGGAATTAGAGTTTTCACGTATTTTTGCATTGCTATCAATATATATATATATTGTTTCAGATTTTTTGGTTCTAACATAATTTTTGAAAAGCTGAAAAATGTCTAGCCTCAATTTTAATTTATACATATATATCTCCATTGCGTATGGTAGTAAATAGCTGATTGTAAAATGCTTAAAGAATAAGTTTTCTGTAATGAAAAATAGGTATGATAAGCGTTGCGAACAAGATGCGGCAGTTAAAATGACTGATAGTGAACGGGCTTGTGCGGCTAGCCACTTGTCAATCTGGAGAAGGTGCAGTCCTGTATGTTATTGATATGATACGCTTGTCTGTGTGACACTGAAATGAAATCGTTGCCATGTACTTGCAGGAATATATAATTAGGTCATGTATGTATGTATTTCATGATTCATATTAACTTTGAGAATCATTGAACGAAAGGATCATGCTACAAATTATGAAAAGTATAACTGTATAATCACAATCAAGTCCTTCGAAGAGTGCTGTAATCTTCGGATGTAACGAATTGTTTTGATGGTCCTGACAAATTTGTTACATGTAGTCTATATGAAGACTAGCTAATTTCTGCTGTTAGAATTTGATGCATTTTTATATGTAATTGTACATTTAGGCATGCCAATGGAGAATTGAAGGCATATAGACCTCAGAAGAGATCAGATATGATACTGATACTGGAAGATGATGCAATACTGGATTCTTTTTTTGTTGAAATAGTCGATGAAATTCTTGATAAACTTAAAGGTGTCGAAATTTGCTATTTAGGCTACAGGTGAGTGAATTTTAAATTCCATTTTTGAATTATACTGATTTTTGGTTGAAATTAATTTAATATTTTATATCTTGTTTGTTAGATAACATGTAATGTATTTTTTTTAAACTACCATCTTCTCCTTCCACCCCTAATAGTGACGTTTTTTGTTCAATTAGAAAAGCAGTTTTCTAATTTAAATCCATGCTGTAATATTCGCATGGTAGGACCACCTTTCTATTCAAACTCAGTGATAAGACCACTTGTGATTGTTTCAGAATACAGAACAAAACATTTAAATGCCCTTGAATATTCTGATTGACATGCTTCAACATTCACGCTATAATAACGTCATAACTAAATATAAATTATTCGAATGAAGAACATTTACTTATGTTGGAAGTGGTGTTCTATTCAAACTTATTGGCTGACTTTTCAATGTGCCCACATTCTGAGTTTCAAAAACAACAGTATGCTATGGTTTATGGAGGGAGATGGTACACATCAACCCTCCTTGCAACTTCTCCCTTTGCAGTACTACGGTCGTTTGTGTGACAGCTATATTATTTTCCAAAAAATCTGAAAATAATTTACTTCAGCCAACTTATGCTTTAATAGGCAACAAGGAATTTCTTTAGTCGAATTACGTTAAAGTTAAAATTTCTCGAGTCTTCACAAAGTGCACATATTAAGCCAATTGCATAAATCTTTAATATATTTGGTATAATATGGATTGTTTCATTTAAGATTAATCTATTTTCAGAGTTAATATTTTTCAAGTAAAAATTTTCTATAAAACTTTTTTGTTGTACTATTTTTATATTTACATTGTTTTTAGATGTACAACTATTTGTGCATACTAAATTGCCTTATTTCAATGATAAAAAATTGTTTAGGATTCTGAAGGATTTTAGCCTATTTTAACAGAATTTTTGGTACTTGCTTTGGATAACTCAATATGAAAGGGTAGAAGTAAATTATCCATTGGAAATCTTATGATCAAAATCCATCCTTTTTAAAAAGAATAGTAAATAATTGTGTTTACATTATTTCTACAGAATTAAGTTTTTTGTAGCATTCATTTGAAACAACTGAGGCAGTTTAAGTTTTTTCAATCTCTTTCACCGTTTTACTCACAGATTCATTCATATATAATATTTTTCAGTTTACCCCGAGAGGTGCGAGAAGAGATACAAGAGTTACCCCATAAAAAATATCCTTATATTCAAAGCAAAACATTTAGCGGTCTTTTTAGTGTGACTTCAAAGCCTGTTTCATATTCCTGGCAAACGCATGCCTATCTTCTATCCACTTCAGCAGCTAGGAAATTAACTTCAGAAAAAAATTTACCGATTGATGCTCCTGTTGATATATACGTTAGCACTAAAATTCTGTATAAAAGTATTCGCGCGCATATTTGCATGCCACCAATTGTAAGCCAGTCGCATCCTTGGTATGTGTTGGTGGATATAATGTCTAATGGACTTGTTCGCGTAGATAACTCTTCATGGGGGACAAGCGAAAAATAAAATATTTTAATTCTTGTGTTTCGAACGACTATTTATGAAAAATTTACATGTCTATTCTTTTGGCCTCTTTGGATTATTTCTTTCTTGAACTATTATTTGAGTTGCCATATGTTTATCCTCTGCTGCTATCCAGCACCATTTACATGAAAAAAACGCATGCTGCTTGCTCAATTGGGTTGATAAAGAGTTATTGTCGTAGTGAAATAGTACCTGAACCTACAGTTTTCTATTCTGACAATGATTAGCACATACTGCATCCACAACAATTAACATGATTGTTTTAATTGGCAGTACATAAACCAGCATTCCAATTCATTGCAGAAATATATTTATAACATTTTCGGGAATGAATTTTCATCATATCAACCCTGATTCATTATGGTCGCTTTAGTATTCGGAGCATGAATAACATTTTGATACATATTGAAACACAAACAGTGCATACAAAGAATAACTGCGGCATCAATCAGAAGTCAGCAATCTTACTGATATCCATGAAATTTTTCAGTTTCTTTTCCTGTTTGCAGTATAGCTTTGATGCAATGACTGAAGCATATTAGGTGCACTCTATGCATTGTGAATATATAGCCATTATTAAGATACTTGCCGGTCCTGCTATCTCTATATATAACGAAGATATAACTGCTCAAATATGTTTGCCTATTTTCAATTGCA